>WSXT02075335.1:0-12172 GCA_011762715.2 Neuroterus valhalla
TATGTGAACGTTCCCAGTCAACTTATCCGAAAGTCAACTTAAGTGAAGGTCAACTTAAGTGGAAGTTCACTGTACTTGCGATTATTATATTATTTATGAAAAGGGGCAAAATGCAGTCCCCCTACCGTCAAATATACATCATAGTAAGTTAACACATTGGTATTTGAAAATTTGTGAGATCTTGCGGAACTTCGGGGAATAATTGAATGAAAGTAGGTATCTTACAGAAGTACTAATCATTTTCTAACATCAATGAGGCAGAAATTTTCATTCAAATTCTTTTGTAATCACTCAACATTTTTTTCAAACTTCTATATGTCTTAGAGCGATGAGGAAAAAATAACTATTAAAAAAAACGTACATATAACTATATTAAATATTTCAATCACAAACACATGAAAAATTTTTTAAACAATTTTAACTTTGCATGTCTGCCAATGGAGCAGTATTTTATTAATTAAACTATTATTTATGTGCGAGGTGACCCAATTATCACTTATTACAATGACCTGATTCTTTTGTACAAATTCGAAAATTTAATAATTGGACTTTTGGCAATCAGTTGTCTATTTACTCTTACATTGGTTTTACGACTATTGTATATTGCTTTTACTGCGTAGAAACGCCAGACATTGGCCTCATACTCTTCCGAAACTTCCCAAAGTTTAGCTCTGTACACGTCGTCCGCAGCTTTTTCCAAATGAACAAAAGCACACAAAACTTTTTTCTGTTATCTGTCTCAAACTTCATATTTAATCCACGCATAATCTTTCTGACATAAATCTACATTGGACTTGACGAATCCTTTCCTCAGTTATTCTTATGATCTTTTTAATAAGTATTTTGGTAAATATTTTTCCTACGGCAGTAAGGTCTGATCCTTTCTCCAGCATTGCAAGTATCCAGGGTATCATGCAACGAGTAGCAGAAAGAACGATGCTGCTATTGCGTTTGAGTTGCGTGCCTTTCGCTTGCGATTCGTTGAGGAGAAGAATTTTAAAAACTGTGCAATAATGAAATATTCTTTCAATCAGGTTGAGTATCGCCAAGCAAAAATATATGAATGAATTCACAAAAATTAAGATTGCATCCATAGTAAATAAGTGAAAATTGAAGGTACATTCTAGATGAATATAGATATAGAATGATATAATATTCCACTGATTTCGGTCAAATTGAAGCGAATTCCAGAGAATGCGAGGAAATGCATACGAATTTCAAATAATTATAAATAATTCAAGGTGAATACATAATGATTTGAGTGAATGGATGAAATTCTCTGAAATAGAAAAAAGCATTAGATTGTAATAATTAAGAGTAAAAAAAGTTTGTAAAGTTGGAGGAATTTGAGGAGAATAACAAAATTTCGGAGAAATTCATGAAGATGCAAGTGAACTCAAAATAATGCGGAACTATTAAATTGAAATCACCTTTACGAAAAGATCCGACAGGAAAAAAATTACAGGTCTGTCATTAAAAAAAGACGAATGACAGGCCTGTGATATGAATAAAAAGGTGAATGAAAAGCCTGAGATTCTTCACCAGTCATATTTTTCCTGTCATTTTTTTGCGACCACAGCAGAGTAACAGGGAAAGCGACAGGACAAACGAGTGGCACAAGTGACGGGTCATATTTAGCCCTAATTTGTAATGATATCGTGTGCATGTCATGCGAGTCGCACGCGTGATGCGCTTTTCGCATATCGTTTTGCCTGAAATTCTGCTGATCGTTTTCTCTGTCATTTTCCTGTGGTCACAAAAAATTACGTGAAAGATATGACAGGCGAAAAATTACACGGAAAATATGAGGCAGAAAAATGACGGGTCTTTCAATTTATTCTTGTTTACTGTTTGATCCACGCAGCCTTGTGTAATAACTACACGTAAGTACTGCGCATTCCTATGTACTGCACCACAAGTATCTACTGCGCAGCCTTACATATGGTAGCTCTCTACTGCGCACTCCTTACTGTTGATTTCAATCGAAGTAGAGTAGCGTATTTTATGGTTCAAGCATATCATCGTAACTTTTTCCCCAGGTGCTTCGGACCCTACTGCGCACTCCTTACTTCCGAGACTTTTAAAATTATTTCTGCCTTTCCCTCACCCACCCCTTCCCTAGCTCTGACCACCCATCTTTCTTAGCAAGCCCACTCTCGTAAATATCACTCTTATCTCCTTCAGCTCTACTCTCTCGTCGGTCTAATCACTCTCATCTCTTTGATCCTAAATATTCTACACTTATCATACACTCCAGGAATTTCTTATAGAATTTTGTTATACTGATTTTAGGAAGTATAATAGAGAAAATATACGAAATAATACTCACATGTATTTTGTATTTTCAATTGAAATACATTACATGAATATTATACTTTCTCTGTGATGTATTTCAAGTACATTGTGCCTAATGTTGTATTTGTGATCATGTAGCTTCGACGGAGCTGTTGGTAAGACTTGATTAATTAGTTTAGTTAATTAGTTTATTAAAGTCAAGTTTGCGCTTGAATCATCCCAAAACTGATGATCAGTTTTTTTCGGTAGTTAATATGTATCAGGCATACAAGGAATATTGCGGTCCTGATCGGTACTTTACGTGTGATCCGTACCGTCTCGATCAATTCTTGTCATAATTTAATTATTTGACAATTTTTCACTTTTATCTCGTGTCTTAGTGATAGTAATTGTGTCTGTATTGTAGCATATATTTCATGTATGCTAATTTTGAAACACTGTGGAGCTTGAATGACTGTTTGTCATGTACACTTTTGCAGGTTCGAAAAAGGGACTGATTAAATTTGTTTTCGTTAACTGCAAAATGCTGGACACCAGCAACATGTTTTCATGTTCAATTCAAAGCTATATTGACCCTGAATGAAAGAAACAAGTTGTTAACTAAGCTTTGTCAATAATTACTCCAACACTTTTTACCGCTGCGGTCCTGATGCCTGGATGCGTAGGGGCGATTCATAGAGCTGTCTTATACGCACAGAGAGAAGCAGCCGCGCAGGCACAGAAACCGATAAGAAACCTTTCAATGATATTCGGAACTAAGCAGCATGAGTTGATTCCTAGTATCAACACTACGCTGCTTTTCACCATCAGGAGAAAGCTGCACTGCAAACTACTCTTGAGATCCACGGGTTATTATCCAAGCCAAATGAGGATCTTCCTACGATCCTGGAATTAGTTGCCAGGATGATGCTCAAAGACGAACTTTCTAATGTTTATCGTATTCGTAAAGCCCCATCATCTAATTCATCATTTGCATCAACCATCGCTGTTGAGTTCAGCAGACAGATGGTAAGGAATAAAATAATCGAGCAGATGAAAAAAAAAGGCAACTTTTCAATTATCGATCTTGGCTGGTCACCTTCAAACCGGAAGATCTATGCTTCTGCATTGGGTTCAAGGAAAAAGAATTGGGTATCCATGTTTGAATTACACATATAAATTATTTGAATAAAGTAATGGAATTTTAGAAATCAAAGATTCCGGATATGGTATATGGTATTTTTTAGCTTGAGGAATGGTGTTTTTTGCCGAAAAAAGCGCAAAATTATTATTTCCAGGAGCTCATTATACATCCTAAATATTAATTTTTCTTACTTCAAAGTTACTAGAGTTGTTCTCCATACAGTCAGCTTGCTTTTCGACAGCTGATATTTTCATAAACTCTGTAAATTTTCTTGGCCAAAATCAGCCAAAATTTTGAAAGCCTTGCGCTTGCTCAATAATTGTTTTAAAAATCTGAGAAAAATAGTCGAGAGTTTTTTCACTATGATATTCATTTACCGGGAACACCCTAGTACTTATTTAGGCGAATGAATCAGGTTTTACCAACCCAGCCGTCAAAGTTACAATAAGGGTAATATGTTGAACGGCTAGTTAACTATATCAATGAAAGAAGTCCGTAGTTTCAAAATCAGCTAATGAATTAGGTCTTACCAACCACGTCGTCGAAGCAGCATCAGGAAAAAAAATTTCTGAGAATTGTTTAGCAACTGTAAAAAAATTAGACGGTAATTTCCGGATTATGGAAATACAAACTAGACTTTATTAAAGCTCAATATATTCGTAATCACTTATTCTAGCCCTAGTAAAGATTTTAAGGGCCCTCGCAGAAGGCTCTAGAGGTCCTCGCGGGAGGACCTGGAAGCCCTCGCAGGAGGATTTGGGGGTCCCTGCTGTAGACATCTGGGGCCCTGGTGGAAAACTCTAGAGGCCCTCGTGACAAACTCTGGAGGGCCACGCGGGAAGCCCTAGAGAGCATAAAAGTAATATGGCACAAGGGGTAATTCGGCACACCATTCTTATATCTTCGGTTAAGGTATTATACATGGAGAATCAAGAAACGCAGGGTAATAATATGTCACTCGGAATAATATAGAAAATAGGGTAATGTGGCAGAAAGGCTCCTTGTTGTAGATTAGGGTAGTATATTTGGTACAATATTAAACTATCTTTTCCAAAACAGTATACTTGATTGGGTTATGTTTTCGGTTAGTTTAGCATATTTAACACAATATTTCACAATTCTTTCCCAAAAAATACTCAAGGGAAGTATACTTACAAGTGGAGCGCGTGATAGATAGTCGCACGGTTGCGCGTTCGATTATTGCTGCCCGTACTTTTTTTTTATTATTCATAAAAAAATGCCTATTATACATACATTTTGAAATTAAATTAGGAACGAAGAGTTTCAAATGGAAACTCGAATGCTAAATACGAAATCAAACTGCTTTCCACAAAATATGAAAAATAAAGCACACGAATAACAGTCAATTAGATTTGAAACATTTCTCCACTTAGATTAACATTTATTCTGAAAAATTATTATTTATATCATCAGGGTTATGTAGTGTCGCACGAAATAGAGTGATCCTCATCATAAAAGCAAGGAAAACTGCATCCACTGATATTTCGTCTTTAGCATTGAAATTTTCAGTCAAAACACTTTGTTCCTGATTTAATTTAGGAATATGTTCTATGTTTATGGTAGTATATTCAGTACAATAATGTACTATCTCTTCAAAAAACATCCTCAATTTCTAAATTCCTAAAATGGCAGAGGCGGCAAGATCTTCTTACAATATATATCAGGCTTTTTGGAATCTCCTTGTTTTTGGAAATTTCATCGTCTAAAATGATCATCTTTTTGGCAATCTTAAATCAACACATTCAATAAACGATATTTTTTGAAATATGTAAAAATGATAAAAGGAAGTTCAACTTAAAATAGTATGGATTAGTACGAGCGCTGGCGGGGGTTGCCGTATGCAATTCTATGTCCAGTCGGAGACTTTGTTTATTTTGATGTTTTTTGGTGCGGGGAATCGATTTTTCGAGGCCTCCACTTCTGAAACCCATCAGTTGTTTTTATTAACAATTTAATTGTTTAAATCGATGTATCTTACTGTCTGCAACATTGAAGGAATTTCTTATCAATAGGATTGATTGTAAATTTTCTTAGGAACCTTTTCCACTTTTATTTTTGAAAATGTCTTAATTAGAATCAGAGTTACGGACGAATAAGTTCAAAAATATTGTAAATACGCGCTCTTTTCGCAATCAATCGATGATAATTTGGCTTGTACGATTGCTATTGAGACTTTTGTTGCCTATTTTGAAGGATATATCCGTCGCTTCAATATGAGCGCTTGGCCACATATTTTCGAGCACTAGCAACAATTTTACAGCCCTCCAAATGTGATATTTTTACCAAAAAATTACAGTATTTATTGTTTATTCCTCTCTCGTTCAATGAATTCCAAACAGTATCGAAAGCCTATCGGAGCCTCAATCGACTGGCCGCTACATAAACAGCTATTATCCAGCAACTACTCACCTTGGAAATCGCTACTAGGGCTCAAAACCTTCGTTTTTTGTTGAGGAACAATATCAGATAATTGTTTCTCCGAATTTGTCTGGAATTCATTGAACGAGAGGGACGCAAACAATTGACACTGTCATTTTTTGGAAAAATATCACCTTTGGGAGGCTGTAAAATTGTTACTAGGGCTTGAACATATGTGGTCAAGTGCTCATATTGAAGTGACGGATATATTCTTCAAAATGAACTATCATAGGTCTCAATAGCTATCGTACAAGCCAAATTATGATTGCGAAAAGAGCGCGTATTTACAATATTTTTGCACTTATTTGCCCTAACTTTTGTTCTAATTAATATTTTTTCAAAAATAAAAGTGAAAAACGTTTCTAATGAAATTAACAATCAATCCTATTGATCAAAAATTCCATAAATGTTGCAGACAACAAGATATATCGATTTAAACAATTAAATTATTATTAACAAAAAACTTACGGTCTTTTGGCCTGGAGACCTCACAAAATCGATTCTCTAAATACCTAGTAATATGAAAAATACTTTTACAAATTTGAGAAAATTATTATTTAATTCTATAATACAAATTTTATAAATTTTTTAATTTAGGCACGCTCAAGGAAATTCCTTCACGTAAAAAAAAAACGAACTGAAGTTCCCAAGTTTTTCCAGGTTTATAGAAATTCACTGACGAATACAGGTTTTTCAGGAAAATTTTCAGGGTAAGGAAAAAAAAAATTAGTTTTTTAAAGTATTTGAGAATCCTTTGCGAAAAGGGCAAAAATTGATATACTAAAAAAATAAAATTATCTAGTTATATTCATAAAAGCTCAAAGCTTTTCGTTGAATGGACAACTAATTTTCAGTGGTTCTTCTCTATAACTACAACTGCAAAAACGAATGAATCCTTACTATCCTAATGTCATGAGACATACTAGCTTCAAAATAAATATCAAGAGAATAGAAAGAAAACTATATTTACCTTGCAATCTCTTCTTTACTTAGGGGTTTAAAATCAGCAGGGTTTTCTGAGTAGGCCTTGCGGCAAGCGGGACAAAGACCATTTTCATCAGTCCGAATTCTATGCCAACAAAAACGGCAAATCTGATAACCGCAAGTGCATGGAAAAAAGTTTAAATCATCGACCTCTAATGGTTCCATGCACAATGGACACTCCACTGCATCTTCACTTCCTAGATTTAGAACTGACATTGCTCTACGGTGTTTTCTTAACCTTTACTCAAGTCGCGATCACAATTAATACTGGCGAGTCCTCAGCTTTCAATCCTTTAACAGAAGACAAATCCTTGTTATCATTTTTTATAAAGAATAATAGATGATACAATATAATGATCACAAACAATTGTAGACTTTATTTTTTCAGAGCGAAGCACTTCCTATTTCAAAAATGTATTATACATTTTTACTACCGACCTTTCTGGACCAGTATAAGCCAGGAACATCAGAATCTGCAATATTTCTATACATTGAACTTTCATAATTGCGACATACGAAGCCATTGAATTTCGCTGGTTCACATATTTTTCCATTTGCATGGTTGTAACTCAGCAACGTGGAACTAGATAGCACCTTGTGATTCAACAACTTTTTCTTATGCATAATTTCACCTCAGGAACATCTATCTTATAAATCATCTCAAAGCAATGCATGGAGACTCATGCAACAAAAATAATTCGGTATTCTTATTGTTGAAAGAACAACGCCAATAGATTCAAAATGGAAAATTACCACGGAAACATGTGCTACATTTTTACTTTCTTTTTCCGGATAGATTACGAAAAATAATAACCATAGACTGAAGCAAGAACAGGCACGATTCAATTTTTTTATATTCTCTTTGAAGAATTTGGGGCAAGAAAGTAACAATCCAACACAATATCCTTTTTTGCCATTTTCCAATTATAATCCATTGCATTCGCTGTTTTTAGCGTGAGTTGAATATTTATTCATTTTTCCATAAAAAATTTTAATATAAGGCCCCTTCATTTTGCTTTGCATATTTTGAGAGCCCTGAATGAGCTACTCATTATGGTACAAATAAACATCCTTTCGGTATTTCTTTTTGTGCTCCTGCTAGCTAGAATGCCCACAGCTCTTTTTGCGTAGCACTAAATTTGGCAATAGGGCAAAAAAAAGCCCTCAGTCATATTGCAAAGAAATATCCCTCAGGTATTTTTTTCGATGGATGGCGCTGCTAGCTTACCTCAAGGTAGCATACCCGCGGTTCTTTTATATGGAGCTTCGAATTTCGTACTGGTGCATTAAAAGGGGATCCTCATATAGATGACCAAAAATTCACTCCAACTTTGCGATTTTTTTTGAAAAAACTATCAAGTATTTTATTTTTAACATTCCAGACAATATTCTTCAATGTTTCGAGTAATGCAAAATATTTTTTCCATTACATAAATATCAATAATTAATCCATAAAACAAAAGAAACGGAAGCAACTTTTTTTTCCTTCAAAACTTGCGGGAAGAATATAATCGACCCATCCTGCTGAAACAAAAAATTGGAGTTACTTATTATTATTGGGTCTATATCTCGTCGATAAACCTAATTTTGATTATGAAAAAACTGGTTAGCAAAATGGCGGATTATTAACAAAATATGGTTCCAAAAATTTTTTATGCAAAGACATATTAATTCATCGACTGGCTTATTAAATTATCTTGAAAATGGTATTTTTTTCTACATACGTTAAAAATTGGCCGAGTAATCTTTCCCACAAAATCGAAAAATTATGAAAATCGTATTTTGAGAAAAACGCGGTTGTTGTGGTGAACTGAAGAAATAATTTTTGCTTTACGCACGTAATGTATCCAACTTCCAGCTAGTCAGCGATGCCTGGATCATAAAGGAGATCATCTTCCTCTGTATTTCGAGCAGCTGATTTCATTTTTTGGGCCTTACGAGCTTCTTTCGTAGCTCGCAAAGTCCGAAACTCCTGACGTTTGAGTGGACCCTCATTCATTTTATCAGCGTAAGCTGCCGCGGCTGATCGAACAGTGATTTCTAAGAATTCCACGGAATACTTTCGAATATTATACTATCGATGTATGTAATAAAAAAAATCGATTTTTCGAGCCATCTATATGAGGATACCCCCTTAAATGAACTAAAATGATCCCGAAATCATAGTGTAATTACATATTATTCAGGTTTTCATTTGTGTGGTGCTGCTGACCTAACATTGGGGTAGCACATTCGCGGGTTTTTTTAATGCGAAGCGCAATAGAGCAATAAATGGTCCGTAGATTGTAATGCAAGGAAATATTGCCCAAGTCTTTTTTCCAGTGTGTGATGCCGCTAGCTAACATTTAGGTAGCATGACCACGGGTTTCTTTCTGAGTCCAAAGCTTTAGATTCTGCAATAGGGCAATAAATAATTCCAAGATAAGCTCAAAATTTCTTATGGTTTGTGAATTTATTTTAAAAATGTTCTCATTTCAGCTAAACGGGCCTGATAATTGAGCAGCCTGACGTATGGGTAATTTTGTACTCGTTCTTACGAAATTCTTCATCCAAGACTACTATAAACCCCTGTAATTACGCTCTAGAGCCTTCAATGGGGACTCACACCAGTTCGAAACGACGATTAAAACATGCAGTGGATCAATAAATGACTTTCGACCCTCGCGCTACTTAAGTTTCTTGATTGATTTAATGTAGGCAATGTGGACAGGGAGGGGAGGGGGCATCTACTTAGCACTCAGACTAGAAGCACATTGTGCATACAAAAAATTAAAATGAGAGAACACAGGGGCCAATTTTTTTAATTGAATTGTATGTGAAAATGACTAAGGATAATAAATTCTAGGGTTGCGGCCATTTTCCAACACCTTTGATTAGAATAATTCAAATAAAAAAGATTGTAATTGAATCGTGGAGAAGAACATAAGAAGGGTATATAAGAATAATATATTTTTAAACAGACTTCAGAAATCAGATTTTCAAAAGAAGTGTCCAATCATCTCCATTGATACTCTCTATCCATAATTGCCTAAGATTAGGATCTTCTGGAATTTGTCGTAAGTGAAAATCTTGAAACCATTTTTTTTCATTCAAAAAATTTATTATCACAACAAACAAAGTAAGAAAACATGATGTGATACGTAATCTCTTCTTGAACTTTTCCTGAGTGTGACAACTCAAAGACTTCCATGTGTCGCGCTTCGCTAAGTATTTCCGATTTCGGTTTCGCATCGGCTAGTGAAGGGGGTAACGTGAAACAACTTTCCCTTGAGATACTCTAGGGTGTATCATGAGCAGCAAAGAGCAATACGAAGAAAAGAGGTGTGATACTAACTTTTCTCAAGAAAGTGGAAAAAACGTTTATATTTCATAATGAATGAACATGTACAAGAAATATAAAAGATGCTGTTAAAACTAACTTATAATAATTTTCTGAATATGGAATTCATTGAAGATTATTCAATATTCAATCTGTAAAATAGAAAATGATGTACTTCAAAATCCTTTTTCCTCGATAATTCAACTCCAAAAGATTCAGAATAGAAAATTGTTTCAGTTGGAATATTTATGATTTGAATTCATTGAATGGTACAGATTCGTACTTTTTATTCCTTTAAATGTTATGATTTATAATTAATGATGCATGAATGAAAATTTGTATGCATGAAATTAAAATTATATAAGGTGTAATATATACTGAAAGCATGAATATTTACAATGGGGGCATTGGCAGGGATAGTGACGTCTTACACGAGACGCCAGTGAGGAAAGGGAGGCTTGTTTCAACAGCAGCCAGTCGAGGAAGCACCAGGCGGGGTAGGCCTACAAACCTAGAACTATTACGCAGAGCCACGTCACGCTCACATAGCCTGGGAACCCGAAAGTCAGGCTAAAGGAGATTAGGTCCAGAAAGAAGAGAGGCAATAGAGGCTAAAAATAGGAAGGAGAGAGACGGCAATAAGAGAAAAGAATGTGGTTTTCATGAAGGGTGGGTTGATTAGCAGGAAATAGAATTGGAGCTGTTGGTAAGACATGGAGAGGGAAGATGGAAGAAAATTATGGAATCACAGTACAGCAAGTCGTATAAGATGGTTAAATAGATGGAGGAACCAGAATACCTGACAAAGTTCAAAAAGGAGAGTAAGTGGAATAGAGTGTGATGGTTTACAGGGGGATAGGAAATGAAAGCGTTTAGATACTGGATGGACGACGAAGAGAAAATGTGTAGAATGTGTGGTTGTGAAGTCGAGTTGTAGGAACATGTGTTAAATGTGTGTACTGGAGAGGGAGAGGAAGGAAGCGGTGTGAGTGATTGCGTAAGAGGAATATTAGATGAAAGTGGTCAGGGAGATAATATCAAATAGCGGGAAAAGTATAGCGGATAAATAAAAAAAATAGCACGCTTCCTTACCAAAGAACTGAATCCTTTTACAGGGAATTATATCAAACATGTTCAAAATTCCTTTGACTTCATCAAAAAGAAACAACAGGTTCACATTCAACCTCAGGACATTCTTGTGAGTTTCGACATAGTATCTCTCTTTACGAAAGTACCAATCCCTGATACGATCAATATTATCAAATCCTTTGAAAACTTTGCCTCTGAACTTGTACCTTTGATAGAACACTGTCTCAACAATACTTACTTCTCTTTCAATAACTAATTCTACGAACGAATTTCAGGAGCAGCAATGGGATACTTTGGTAATCTGGAGACATGGACTGGACGAACTGCACAATTTTTCCGATTTCATCAACCAATTACATCCAAATATCCGGTTCACCATGGAAATTAAACCGAACGGAAAATTGCCCTTCTTGGACGTTCTAGTTTACAAAAGATCTGACAACAAGTTAGGACATGAAGTTTACAGAAAATTCACTCATATAAATAGATACCTCCACGCTTCCTCCCACCATCATCCATCCCAAAAACAGTCGTTTACAGAGCTGTTTCCATTACAGATAAAGATAACTTACAGAAAGAATTACAAAAAGTTGAACAAACCCTTCTGGAAAACGATTACACAAACAAAAAAATTAATAGAGCAATCAGAAAACACGCTAGAAAAAACAAGCTAACACAACCAACTAAAGAAAGAGAGAGAAAAACCACCACCACCTTACCCTTCATCCAAGGTATCACAGAACATATTGGTAGAATTCTCAACAAACACAACATCCAAACCATATTCAAACCACCCGCAAAAATAGGGCAACTTCTCAACAACCCAAAAGACAAAAAGGCACCATTCAATGATCCAGGAGTATATAAAATCCCGTGCTCTTGTGGCAAAGTCTATATTGGAGAAACCGGTAGAGCGGTGAGCC
>WSXT02075345.1:0-12172 GCA_011762715.2 Neuroterus valhalla
CTCTAATAATCGGCGCTCTAATAATCGGCGCTCTAATAATCGGCGCTCTAGTAATCGGCGTTCGAGTGTATTAATCAAAAAATTTCAGTACGGATATGCTGAAAAATGTAATAAGCCATCAGCAATAATTTCTTTGTCTATGCTGAAGGACTTTAAGCATTCATTGGGTCAAAAAGCCTTTCAAATGTGGCTTTTATTGAGAGCGTTCCTGTTTTTGGTAGCAGACAAAGTATCGAACGGTCATGAGCATATGGAACTTGTACTCTTATTGCTGCGGATAATGGAAATGATTATGGCTCCAAAGACCCAACGTTCTCCGATGCCATATTTAGATGTTTTAACAAAAAATTTGTTCGAATTATTTGTTAGACTCTTCCCAGCTGTAAATCCTACAAACAAGCTCCATCACTTGTTGCATTACGCAGAGTGTGTTTTATGTTCTGGTCCAATGACACAGTTTTTTCGCGCACGTTTTGAATCGAAGCATAGCGTTATCAAACAAAGAGCACAGAACATGCATAATTTCAAAAATCCAGCTAAGACTCTGATTAAAGTTTGTCAGTACTCGCAATGCTCTAAATGGGGTGCTGGTGATGTGATAACTTCTAGTACTTTGGTTGTTGGAGGAAAAACCGTCGCGGTAAAGGAGATGTTGAGCAGGAATTTTTCACGAGAAATCGGCCATCTTGATCACGATGTAGTATGTCAAACAAAAATCGTGCGAGTACATGGCGTTGAGTTTCGAGTAGGATTATATGTTTGCCTGGAAACTTCGAAACAAAGAGGAGACGATTTAGTATCATTTGGCAAAATACAGGAAATCGTTATTTTAGAAGGGCAAGCATTGTTTTTCGTTACGTCTGTGTTAATAACACACTTTGACCCCGACTTGCACGCTTTTGGTATTGAACTCAATGTCGAAAGTAATGCTCACAAATTTGTCGCGGTAAAAAATCTTGTCCATTACAAGCCGATATGCTCATGGACTTTGTGTACGAATCATGGCCTGTACATAAGCTCGCGGCATATTCTTCTGTAAATGGGCTTGTATTATTCAGTTATATGTTTATATGTTACTCCTGAGTTTATTTGCTTCAAGAAATAAAATGTTTGATGATATTAGGCTCTTGGGAAATTGAAAAAAAAAATTTTTTAATATGAAAAATCTAAAAAAAAAAAGTTGGAAAGGAATAATGCATGTGGTTTCATTTTGTAGAAATTTTGTGAATGGTGTGGCGCTCTTGGAATGAACAGGAAGCGACCTAAGCAATGAGCTAAAATTGGCTCTGGGACATCGTGAAATGATTTGGAAATTCATTCAGAAAGTGAAAAGCAAGGTGGAGTGGAGTATATAATAACGTGAATTTTGCAATATGTCTCTTAATTTAACCACAGCAATTATTTGTAGAAGGTGCATTCCGGAGGAGGCCTCGCATATCAAGAATCCTCGCAATCGATAGCGCTTGATATAATCAACGTGATGGACACTGCCAACGTCACATTTGAAGTTCAAGATGAAGTACAGCTGGATATTAATTCGAGCCCTGATCAGATGTCATCAGCATCCAAGGAACGTGGGGAAGATTCAAATTCGAAAGTGCCAAATGATCGATACACGGTATTGGAACCCCGAACTCGATTAGATTATCATCCTGGGATTCCGGTGTTAACAATTGATGATTTACCATTCCCACTGGAATTCCACCAAATACAATGCTTACACTGAGATTTCAATATATGCTCTCAATTTTCAGTCTACAAACTGGATTTTTCCGTGTTATTTCATGTGGAATATGTATATAACTGCCAAATTTATTGTTTCATTCACTACAGCGTACTTCGTGCATTGAAGAGGTAATGCTGAAAAACCCTCAAGGAAAAGCATTACACCGAAGATTACTCGAAGGACCCATCTGCGAGAAAGACCGAAAACACTTGATACGAATCCTTGTGGCTAAGCTGGTCAAAACTCAAAATACATGGTGTGATTATTCCGTTCCATTCAAGTATAACAAAACTATATACTTCTTCTTTTAGGAACGTGTATTAAAAATTTATTTCTTACAGCTATCCTCCAGAGGCAAGTAAAATTTCATTGGCCAGAGCAATAGCTTTTAATTGAGTATTGAATGAAAATTAGTGTAAGCGTGTTAATATACTAGATACTATATTTTTCAAAAGTTCGGATTATATAATTTGAAATTTTAGAAATACATCATTTACATGTTATATCACTCATTAATCAATATTTCAATTGATATATAATGCTATCATGCTATCATCACGGTTTCATACAATACCAACTCTGGAGGCTGCGAAAAAAAATTTCCTATGAGCGAAAAACGCTACAAAACAGCAGCTTTGAGAAGAACTGCTAAGAGCAATAATCAAGACTCCCGAAGATCAGAGAACTTATTACTTTCTGAAGAACACCTCAGAGAAGGCAATTGTTCTGAACTCAATAATTCAATTTGCGTCATAATTTACTCTTCAACCATGTTCACCAATATTTTCTCACTCCTCAGATTATGTACATGGAATTCAAAATGCCAAACTATCGTAACAAAGCTGATATAGAAGCGTGTTAAGCTGAAACATTCCTAAACAGACGGCAATGGATTGAAAAAAGTTCTCCCACAATTTCAGAAATATTTAAAACGTATCCAAGACTATTAGGACCGGGAACTTATCTTGTACGTTGTTGTTGTGCGGGAAAAAATAAAATAGTACCCGGTCTCGCTGCTGCTGAACAAGTCTCGCCGACCGTAACCGTTACTGCCAACCCTGTAATTGCTACGCGCGATTCCCGAGTATAAGATAGACAGTAACTGTTACTGCGCTCTCATGAACCTTTGCTGCCTGCAAAGTATCTGTTCGGCGCGAGACAGTAAAACGCAACGTAGTCATAGTTACTGCCACGGCAGTAACGGTTACGGTCTCGACAGTAATAGTTCCTGTTTAATCCGTTACCATCACTGCACGCGCAGTTTTTTGCTTTATCTACGTTGCGTATCTATTTAGTATTATTTTTTGCATTTATTTATCTATACTTACGTAGTGGAGAAACAATAAACGATACACTTTATTATTTTTTCGGGAATTACTTTCTTCAAAATATATATCAGTATTGACAATTTATGTATTGATCATATTGATAAAATAATGTACCAACCTAAATAAGATAATGTACGAAATTAGCCCCAAAAGTCTTCAAGTTGGAACTCGATATCCTGAACAACGATTAGCTGATCCCCTCCTCCAACTTATGAAGTTTCTCAAGAAATATATTAAATTCGATTGGTAATGTACAAGGTCCAAGCTAATTCGGGTATTAGCAGTAACTATTACTGTAAGCGGAGCAACGGTTACTGCAAAACGTTTTCAGGTGGCGCGCAGTAACTGTTACGGTGTGGACGGAATAGTTTCGTCGCTGAGAGTTATGGTCACGGTTTGTTTACAATCCGTTTTTCATTCATAGCTGTTAAGGTGAGCGCAGTAACAGTTACGGTGTAAACAATAACTGCTCAGGTTTATTCCTCTCCGTGCACATATCGCACAACCGCAATCTGTTTAATGTTGTTGGCGGGTTCATCTTACAAGTTTTATGTCGCTAAAATGACATGCGCACATCTTTTCCCTCGTCATGAAAAAAGGATTGATTCCAATAATTTTCATTAATTTTATTTTTATTCTCATTATTTCCGGCCTAACTCCCGGAAAAAAGTGAGGCTTATGTTCCAATTGCATGGGTATGACAAAGAAAATCAAATTTTTTAGGCTATGGTTGAAAGTACGGCGTACGATATAGCCGATACGTACAAAAATTTATGGAGCATCGGTATTAAATTGTACTTGGAAATCAACTGTTGAAATTTTTTGTCCCCAGGAGTCTTCTATTTACACATAAAAGCAGTTATTTTAGAAATTAGGAACAAGAATCGGCTTTTTGCACTTACTTTGACTGATTTCTGTAACGACACTGCTGTGGACAGTATAACACTTTTATAGTGTATCATACGGTAACTATAAAGAGTGGCGCCAATACCCAGTTCCACCCTACATCGTAACTGTTAACCTCTCACAAAAAAAAACAATTCAACATCTAGTAAAAATAAACCTTTATATGAATATTTAGAGATAAATATTTTGGAATAAACCTAAGTTATAAGATCCCATTTTCGCTGAATTTTTTCTATAACCTAAACTCAAATTTCTTTTATGTTCCAGAGGGACCGGAAAGTTGACCAACATTGTGCATTCCAAAATTACAGTCTTTTTCATGGTCCAAGATCACTCCATTCACAGGAATTTTCCAGGAGAGAGAAACAGAAATTCTTGTCTAATTCAGGTTGCTGCATCGGAATTAAGGATGTAATGATCGTTACAGGCGCATAGATCATGATGACGACCTGAAACGAGTACACTTCAAAGTTATCATATATACACGGGCTTAGGCTTCAAATGTATGTATGCATGTACATACGAAACGGGAGTGATCCGAGCAAGCAAGCGAGTGACTGAGTGAGTTGGAGGTCGGTGGAGTATATTGGCTATTTCCGCAGGAAGCTCTCTCACTATCGTTTCATAACTGCTTGATTTAAATTTGCCAACACAAAACTCTCTTCAGATTATTTAGCACACCTGGAATCTAGCAAGACATTCAAGATTGATCTATGTTAACTGAAATGAAAATTTCTAAAGTTAAATAAAAGTACTTCTCTTCTTCTCATTCCAATTTAGTCAAAGAATTGATATTTGAAAACCAAAATTGGGCTTCGATTTGGAGACAATTATTCTCATTGTCCTATCAAATGTAAGTGGTAGCGTACCCAGAGGTAGACCAAAGAAAGGGAGGTTAGCGTAAGAGTTAACGCGGATGATGAGATAATGCGAATTTCAAAAAAGTTCATTTTAAAGGCATTTCCACGCTAGGCTCTAAAAGCACTCGTGGAAGGCACTAGTGGCTCTCGTGGATGGTTCTGGAGGCCCTGTCGAAGGCTCTTGAGATCCTCACGCGAGGCTCTGGTGACCCTTGTGAGAGGCTTAGGTGTTCCACGAGGGACACAACGTACTCATTTAGGCACGAGTAGGCGTTAAGAGTGGACTCTAGCCCCCCTCATGGGAGGCTATCAAAACTCATGTGGAAGGCTCCAAGGGCACTCGTGGTACGCTCTTGATATGCTTACGGAAGTCTCTGGAATCCGTCGTGGAGGTTCTGGATGTGCCCGTCATTGGCTTGAGCGTCCCTCATGGGAGGCTCTCGATGCTCTTATGGGGGATTTGCGAAACTCTACACTGATAGAAGGTTAGAGTCGTTGTTGTACCTAGCAGAGGTCAGCAGCAGCGCTTTCGATTTGAGATGCTGCTGCGCAAGTTTGAAACAGCAGTGCTCCCATTTGGGCGAATATCCTTCCCAAATATTGGGATGTCGATTGTATCGTACTTCGGTATAGCCTATAGCGGTCGCCAAGATCGCGTCGCTATGCGGTCTCTTTGCTTGCGGACTGCAGCCTTCTACTTTTGGCACCGCAGTGCTCCCAAAACCGTGCACGATATACGCTTTGCGTTTTGTATTGCAGCCGTACATACGGGTACGGTTAGGGCACGGAAGGCTCTGAAGACCGTAAGTGGCAGATCTGCAGGTCCTCGCGGAAGGCTATAGAGATCATTTCGAGAGACTTCAAGAGGACAGCAGTGGAACGACGGTGACAAAAGCGGCGATGCACAGTAGGGCAAAAAATGTGTCACTGTAAAAGCCAGTCTTAAGGAAACAATTCCAACCAAATGCCAATGTTTTCGTCTCTATGTCAAGGCTAACAAAATTCACCATGAATCGGCCGAGGCCGATTTTTGGACAAAAAGTTTCAAAATCCTTTATATAAGGAGAAAAATAGTTTTAATTTTGAATGCGTATATACGTACGTCCTTCCTCCTTACCACGCATTCGAAACTCCGTTCCTAACGCATGTTTCAAAGACACGCATTAATTTTTTATGAATATTTGAGGAACGTTTATATTCTGTATTTTTTAAGCAACAAAGGGAACTTCGTTCCTTCCGCGTGTCACTTGACGCGTCCACTTTTTGTTTTTTTCTTTCTCGATATTCTTTTCGAACCTCGGCGGCTGTTATCTTCTTTTGTTTGTTCCGCTCTCGATACTTTTCTGCTTCGTTGATTTTTTTAATATGTTTTACCTTCGAGTTCAAAAAAATAAGTTGTAAACAGGTATCGTTGAAATTTGAACTGGTTTATAATTTCAGTGCTAGTATGTGAGAGTATATTAGGATCGTTGACGCTTCTCTTTCATGTGGCATTTACAAGGAAATTTTCGCACAATTTACCACCAGCTTATGTACATTCGAAATCCTTTATAATATACAGTACAACAAATTTTGAATCGCAACAATTTGGACCATTCTCACTTCTATTACGCAACGATAATTGAAAATATCAAAAATTGTAAAAATAGTCTGATTTTTGCCATTCAAACTTTGCTGTAAAGCTGATAACAATAGCATATCAATTTTTCAAAAATTTGTTGAAAATTTTGTGAAACGCAAGAAGCTGCATATGCGTAAAATCTATAGGTCATAAACGATACTCGTAAAAATTCCAGCCGGTGTCGTCTATCTCTCCCTAGACTACCAATGCTAAGGGATTAGGCAAGGTATCATATGTCAATGAAAGTGAGAGTATCCTAGGATCTTAACGTTTCTCTTTCTAGTTGCAATGGGCCGTAAACGATGCTCGTAAAAATGTCAACCGGTATAACCTTCTAAAGCCAATAATGCTTTTCAGCGTAACAGTAGAAAAGTACTTCTTGTGGATTAGGTCTCTAAGTATTTCAAATTATTCACTTACCTGTGCTTCTGTTAAGAAAACATACAAGATTTATTTCCTATTATTAATTTCTATATATTATTGGTACTATATTCAAAAAGTTACCTTATCTGAAATTGTGTAATTCGGAATGATGTTGCAAATAGGATAGCATTTTTACTGTTTTCATTTCTTGCCAATAAGTCTGATTCCCAAAAATTAATAAAAATATGATTTAATATTTCCTGCTGCAAACGTAGCTTTGGAATGTGATATCTTCAATTGGAAGTGATTCTCGAAATGTGATTGTACCTAATAAATACACTGTTCCTAACTTTAAATTCCATAAATAATTATTTGAGCAATCAAACATTACTTTTGTTCCTAATAATAATGGTAAGTTTCATGAAAAAATTTAATGCATAATTTGGTATCAATCACACGTTTCAAAATAAATATATTTTGCATATACCTACATTTTGTAAATATAATGTTCCTATCTGTAAATTCCAAACCAAATATATATGAGGTACAAATATTAGTAAAAATGTTAGAAGAATATCATACTATATTATCATTATAAAAATAACTTCAAAGAATATTAGTGAATATCATTAACTGTTGATTATTATTATTTTCATTATTATTATTACCATTTCCAATTATTTCAAACTCTATTAATAGGTGATTAATTTTTTCCATTCATTACGTTATTAATTTAATATATGTATATGGAAAACTGTATATGTACTCAAACTTTCTTTTCTCTGTCCCTATCATTATATTTGGTGAGACTTCTTTCGTCTGAAAATATTATTAGATGTGTTTTGGTTAGAACATTATCCTCTTATTAAAAAATAACTGAATTATTTGTCCAATTACCCATATGAGATAATGCTGAAACAGGGCCGATGCGCCGAGGCGCTCTCTGGCGGAATTTTATGGCCGAAACAACTTCTTTCAGAGGTTACGTTCCAGATACCCTATTCTCATCCCTGAACTGTTACTATAAATGAATTTAGCAGTTCGAAATCCATGGCAGAACCATGTCCCACCATTTTATAATCGAAGATACGATTTTTTGAGGTTATGTCAATAGAACATAGAAATACATATGTCTTGGTCAGCCCTATCTGACTGAAAAGAAAAATAGCGTTCCTTAGTGATGATAGTTTCTGTGTGCGAAATTTCCTCAACAGGGCGGCGCTGCACGCGGCACGCTTTAAGAATGCATTATACTTATTGGCAAGTATTATAAAATTTGAGAAAAGAGTTTCTGTGAAAAGTAGAGTCGGAAGAAATTTATGATGTTATTCTAGGACATAAAATACACACTCTCAATGAATCAAATGATTAAAAATAGGGAAATAACTCTTTAATTACGTAAAATAAGAATTTCTATATACTATTAACGAAATACTTTTTATGTTTAATAAATTGTTGAATTTCAAAGCTAAAATGAAGATGCATCGACAAACGATTCAATTATTCATTCATCCGAAAATATAGACTTCCTAGGAAAAAAATAATTCTCTTGATGAGAATTGGAGATCCAAATAATTCAAAATTAATAAATTAATAAATAATTGACTAATGTATACAGGTTACGCTGAAACTCTCATAATTCAACAATTAATAGAAGAATCTACTTCTCCAACGAATTACGGAATTGTCGAACATTTTCAACAAAATGGTTGGATTTTCAAAGTTTAAAGGACGAATAATCTACGAAACAGTTGAGGTTTTGACCCCAAAATAGAGACTTTCAAAAAGAAAAGTTGAAATTTTTACCACCATGGCTTAATTCTTTAGTGAATCGTTGAATTTTCAGACCAAAACGATTGTTTCTAACAAAAGCTGGAATTTACGAAAAAAGTTTTGATTGGTAAAAAAACAGTTTGATTTTAACCAAAAAGGAGTTTTTTCACTGGAAGAAAAATTTTCGAAGAGAAAAATCTTTGAGGAAACAAATTTTTTATAGAGAAGCCCAACATTTACACTAAAAGTTAAATTTTTAAAGAAAAAAAGATTTCTTCAAAGGAGATTAGTGTCCTATAAAAAAGAATCTGCCCGCCGTGCGGGCACATTCTCATCGCGCGCTTCGCTCGCAAGTTTGAGCGCGCCTAGGGCGCGCGTCTTTCGGATATTGCGCTTCGCGCTCGATGTTAATCTCACCTCGCGCCACGCGCTTGGCCTTTGTACCTCCCTACAGTTGTATATAGAGCTTGTGAAACTCAAGAGCGAAATGTCGACTACTTCAATTTGATGAGCATAAATTCTCTTTTGTTAAAGCTTCCCCGGCTTTAACGAATACATTCTCATAGCGTGTCTCGTGCTGCGCACTCGATCAGAGTTTGTCCAAAGCGGTAGAGAAGTTTCGTTGACTAATTTTCTTCACATGTTGTGTAGTTTTTCTAGAAATTAAATTTAAACATTTTTAATTTTATTTTATACGAATGAAAGAAACACTACGCGTCCAATAGGAGAAATTATAAAAAATCTACTGATATTTTTCAGGTGAATAACTTTTCTCTATCAACATTCCGTGTTAGCTTTAGTCATTTTTCTTCAAATTTTATTATTCCACTTTTATAGTTATTTTCCCTGATTGAAATGAATTCATTTTAATGTTTTTTAATGAAGCAGAAACTACTTGTCCTATCAAAAAAGTTAATTTGACCAAATTTGTAGATCTTTTTTTGGTGCACAAGTTTAGTTTATTTATATTTTCCCGTACCTTACATTTTTTGACCAAAAAATTCGATTTTTCGAGAAAACTCGGAAAGTTGTAGAGATCATCCTGGAGGGCTTCCAAAAAGAAACACTTTTTTCTTCAAACTTTTTTTAAAATCTTGCGTTGTTTGGTTGAAAGTTGTCATTTCCGTTTATATTTTTGAATTTTGAAATTGCCACAACTCTGACAATTTTGATTATATCGAAAAAAAATCATAAGAATGAATTGTTTCATTTTTTACCTTCTTCAAAAAACCGTACTTATGATTTCTGAATCTTGGAAAAAAAGTCCAAAAAAATGTTCAAAATGCTCCCCTTCTTTGATTTTTCATCTAAAATAGCTAGTTAACGAAATCGACTTGTCTTTTTGGTCCCTGAAAATAGGTGCCAAAGCACGATCGAATATGATCATTCTTTCGAAAGGTATCGAGTTCACACATTATTTTAAATTATTTTTCGTGCGATCAAAATGGGAATTCTTAATTTTTTGAGAAAATCCAAAAAGTTGTGTTCATCATTCTGTAGGGCTCCCAAGAAGAAACATTTTTTCTCTCTGACTTTCTTTTCAATCTTGCGTTATTTGGCTAAAAATTCTCATTTTCTTTTACGTTTTTGAATTTTGAAAATACCATAACTCTGACAATTTTGTTTTTATATAAAAAAGATATAGGGATAAATTGTTTCACTTTCCACCTACTACAAGAAACCGCACTTACAATTTTTGAGTCTTGGAAAAAAAAGTATTAAAAAATGTTCAAAATGCTCCCCCCCCCCCTTCGATTTTTCATCCAAAATAGCTGTTTAACGAGCTCGTCATGTCTTTTCCGGGTTTGAAAAAGTGTGCCAAAGCACAATCCAATATGATTATTCTTTCGAATGTTATCGTGTATACAGACGACGACAACGACAAAGACGACGACGACAACAGACAGACACCAACGTAAAAACTACTCATTCGGAATCAGGATGTCTCAAAACGTGGAGATTTTATAAATTTTGCGAAAGTAAATTTTCACATGAAACCAATGCCTTCTCATTATGATGAGGATGTAAAAATAATTTTCAACAAAATTGTTGAATTTCGAAGCTGAAATGACGATGCCCCTACAAAACAAGTCGATTATTTATTCATCCGAAAATACAGACTTCCTAGAAAACAAATAATTTTCTAGATGAGAATTTGAAATTCAAAATTGATAAATACTCGAACCAAAGTACGAATTTTCATCAAATTACTAAAATTTGTAATCAGAAATATGGATCTTCTGCCAAGGAAATCAATCTTACATAAAAAGACAAATTAAAAAAAAATGAGATACAAACAATTTAATTCTCGAATGTTAGTTGTATTTTCTACCAAAAAAAAATTCATTTCGTACCAAACTGTTGAGTGCGTAGACCAAAAAAATAAATATATATCAAGAGATGTAAATTACAACAAACTTTCCAGTTTTCAAAAAACAGCTCTATTTACAACCGAAAAGCATCCTTATGATCAGGAATATCAACTTTCAACAAGAGAGAACAATCTCTGTAAAATAAAATGAATTTTAATATCAATTTATTGTGATAGTCTCACATTGACAATTTGAATTGTTGCCCGTACTCATACCGTGGCCATGACATTTCCATCAGCGTCCTTGACTTCACGCTTCCGAATAATATCTCCTGGAAGGAAATGTTTCTGGCACACTACTTGGCTACTTTTTATCAAAAAATCTTGTCTTGGGATGGATGCTTGCCACTTTTCAACATTTTCCTTTCCCAAAGAAACCGAAAAGAAATGAATTTTTTCATCTGTCCGTTGTGAACTGTAACCTGACTTACAGTTCGATGCAATACATGAGTGGCCATTGTATTTACACTCTGACATTTTGACATTATTGGCAAAATGAAATAATAAGGTCTCACTAAAATCACCGGTTCCGCCCGTTTAACACAATGCTTTTGTAGAGCGCACAGTGGTTCAAGATCCAAAAAAGCTGGCCAAAACCTCAAAATTCGAAGTTACCGAATGAGGGTAATGTTCATTTATACTTAAGTAGGGGACATTGAAGCATATTTTTGTGGAAGCACAAGTCACTATATTCAAAACTGTCCTTGTGGCGAACAGTTTAACTTAACTCTTCGCCGAATTCACGCGCTTCAGTGTTTTTCTCGAGTTTCGATCGTTCAGCAAAAAACGTTGTTGTTCTGTGAGTTCGTGTCAGAAATAGACGAGGTGACATGGAGGATATTCCTGAGGGTACGTATAATCGTTGCTTGATTCCGTATTTCCATTTCGAACAAGTAAATTTATGGTATTGAGTGTGAAATGTGCCCCTGCAAAAAATTTTTTTTTTCATAAAATTCAGTTATATACTTAGTGAATTCTTTTGTTGGATGCGATCGCGCGCACCGATGTTTTCCGTTTTGATCGCAAAAGTTAATCAACTTTTTGATTCTTTTCAAAAAAGTTGCAGCGGGGTACCGCCGTAGAAATGAATGTGTATTTCCCATGGAAAAAGACGTTTTTGTCAATTTCATTCAGAACTCTCAATGTGAGGTGAATCGAGTTCGAAATTCACCATTTCTCTTCACAATTAGTCACCGGATGCGAATAAAATAATACTTTCCAAAT
>WSXT02075356.1:0-12172 GCA_011762715.2 Neuroterus valhalla
GAAAATGCTGACTCGATCAGGAAAATTTTCCGACTGAATTTGTTTGATTTTTATACCTACATATAAAAAATCACTTGATTATGAAAGACGTGTGTATGTGTATGTTAATTTTTTTCAAATTCATATTAAGTGTTTGGTAATTTACATGAAAAAAAAACACCTCTGTTTTGTATTATATTTTATTTATATTCTAAATACAAACAAAACTAGATTTGACGAAACTGCAAACAAAGTCAAGTGCATACTCTTCGATTTTTCAATTGGGACCAAGTTTGTACAACTTGAGAAACGTTCATTTCGTCTACAATATCTTTCGCAGAAAAAGTAACATCAGAGAATCTAGACGATTGTTGCCCAAGGTAATTCGTGACCAATTTCAGTTTACTGAAAGATCTTACACATGAGGCCGAATTTACCGGTGAAGTCTCTTGACTTCACAAAATCAAACAATTTTGTAGGCCCACAGCGAAATCTGTCGTAAATTGTACGCGTTTTTTTGAAATCTCAACAAAATTTTCACATTCATCACATAAATCAAGAAGTTATTGCATTTATACCTGAATGCATTCGGGTTCTTGTTTGAAGGATTCGAGTTGCAATAATCATTCTGAAACTCCGCACACTATATTTTGAAGTTATACTTTACAGTAAACTTGATTTTTACGTCAATCCTTTCACTAGAAATAATTTTTTCGAAGGGGAAAAGAGATTAAAAATCCACGCGCTGCCATAGGAGCCCATGTTTTTCACTTCGATAGGAAGCGAAAAGGAGAGTCACACGACGATGAATGACAGAATCGAATACAAAACTTTCAAAGATAGGGATTAATGACGGGGTCGATTGTGAATATAGCAGAAGAGATAGAAAATTATTCATTTGGGTATGTGAATGGCAGAGAGATACACTCTATTATAACACTTTCTAGAAAAAGAATCAGAGAAGATGAAAGAGAATGAGGAATAAGTAGAGTTTAAGGGGAGTGTCTACTTTGTTGGGTCGAAAAATGGTTGTTTTTCTGCATTTTCGGATAGATATATGTTTGAATAATATACCTGGAAAATTCCAAGTCAAAATGTCAAAAATTTCGAAAGTTATAGGCCGTTAAATGGAGCGGTGTGCATCATTCAAAAATTGTAGTTTGTTTAAAAATTGTTTAAACAAATGAATTTTGCAAATTCGATAGCAGATTTGAAATCAGCGACCCCGGAAACATTTAAGGTGTGGAATAGGTGTAATCATTCCGCAAAAGTTCAACATAATTTTTTGCGTTTTTTATGAAAATCTTTTAACGCGTTTTTCTCAAAACAACGTTTTCCGTGTTGCTGGAAGTCCAACAAGGCGCAAAAATTGACCAATCGCTATGAAACTTTTTTGACATGTTCTCAGAAGGTGTCCGCACAAAGTAGACTACAATCATAAAAAAATATTGAGAATTGTTTGTTCAAAAAAATTATAAGTAGCAAAAAAACTTGAAAAAATCAATATTTTTTCAAAATCTCATAACTTCCTCATTTTTCATTTTTTTTTCTTCATTCTAGTTTACTTTGTGCACTATAGTGTACAGATTATGAAAGTATTTGGATTTTTTGTCTCAGATTTTTTCTACGGCGGACAAATCTTCCACCAGCTGGAAAAGTCGCCGCTGACCAGCCGCCATTGATCAGTGCCCCCCTCCCCCCTTTTAATGTAACGACCCAAGAAATTTTTTAGGACTAGAATAAACATTGTCAAACAAGTATGGAAAATTTCAGCCTCCTATCTTATATACTTTTCTCAAAAAATATTCCCAAAAAACAGCCGGATTTTGGCCCAACAAGGTAGACACCCCCCTTAAGAACGTATTCAATTTATCTGCTTGAACGAACTATTCAAATAAAATGATGAATATTCATCAATATATGAGTGCTTTATCTAAAAGAATATATTTCATGTAAGAAATCTAATTGTGAGACATTAGCATACAATATAAAGCACTACATTTGTGAATGAAAGGCTGTATATAAAGAGAATATACGTCTCAGAAAGTACATAAACAATTGAATTACTACAATTAAATCAATAAAATTACGCATAAGGGTGATTTACGAATAGCCGACTAATTGAAGCTGCAGTCATTTTCTATATCAATCACTGACGTGCACTGATGAAATTGACCCGTTGGGCGCCACTGGGGGTACAGCCCATTTCCTCGTTTGGCGGTGCTCTAGTGAAGTTACTCTAATTCGGGATAGTTGGCTGAGTTCGCAGTACCCATGGCTCCTCCTCTTGCTCCCCCGCATCAATGACTAAAATTTGCGGATCAGCATATGATGAGAATGCTCTCTAAACCTGAATCAGCGAAAAGTTCCCTGGAAAATTCGGTAAAGAATTTTTTTGACGCATGAGCATTATCCACAGACAGAAAAACGTAATATCACATTATTGATAAGTCCGTGACTACGTTTACCAAGATTTCAGTGGAAATAGCCGGACTTTTCGGTACGAATCGAAAGACCTGGGAAAAGGATTATTTGTATCGAAACTTCGGTACGAACAGCCGGTTTTCTTCAGCACACATAGACGCTCCCTATTAATAGACCTTTTAAGAGAGTGAGCTGCTTTTTGATTCACTGTATTAAAACTTTTGGATATATTTGAATTTTTAGGAAATTTGTCTGCATAGACACATACTTATAGACAAATTACAGTTGGTTGAACAACCACCGCAGGGCCCTCCAGGGAGCAACTGTCTTTCAGGGTAATGGCACAAGCTCCCAGTTGAACCGCGGTAAAATACACCTATGGCCACGTCTCACGGCCATGTATTGAGTGACCACATGCACGAAAAAATTCACAATGAACGGCCGGCGAAACTCTCGTGTGTCTTAAGGAAATGGAGCAACCCAAGTATGACTGCTCTCTGCATCCATTCAGCAAGTGCCACGGCATATTTCTGGCAGACGGGTATCGCTGAGAACCTCTTGACGTAATATGGTTCTACCATATGCTAAGGTGCAAAACAAACCATCCTGACACATGCAAATGGAACTCTCTGTTCCTGAATTTAGTCCAAGAGATTTGAGAAACGCAAACGTTGACCCATGTGACAAGGATCGATCTTATACAATTTTGTAAAAGTTTCCGTGCATCACCTTGTCTTCATGTTGTTTTAGGAAGCTTTTGGCCTCTGGTTTCTTCACCTGTGTTTTGAGAAGTGAGGCATCTTGATGGAGTAATGCACTATCCTCACTTCTGATGTTAAGTTTCAGACAAAGGGTTCGCGATGATCTGAACAGTACTTAGGATAGTTCGGTTGTATATGCATTCAAGATTGAGAAGTCCGCGTCCGTCTTCACGGCGTGCGATGTATAAGCAAGGAACGGACGAGTTCATGTGCAAGCTTTTCTTCATGTGTATCATCTTGCGCGTAGTGGAATCAAGGACCCCGAACTTGTTCTTCGTCCATGGAACAACCCTAAACGAATATAGTAGAACTGGAAGGGCAAGCATGTTAGTTGCAGATATCTTGTTCAACGACCACGGGTTGGACGACCAAATCCATCGAAGCAGATGTTTGTATCTGCTTCGGAGAATCCCCTTTACTGATGTTGTATCCTGAACGCAGCTCTCAGGCACACCCAGGTATTGGTAGGTCTCTCCAGCGCTGAGGTGTCTGATAGCAATTCCGTCGACAAGCTCAGGGTCCTTATCATTACCTGATATTCGTCCACGTTTCAGATGAATCTTGGCACACTTATCCAATCCAAAGTCCATACTGTTTTTCCGTTTGTATCCCTCGACGATACTTATAGCATCTACAAAATGTGCTTTTCCATATGAAGCGGTTGAGAAGTTACTTGGATGGGAGTCGGTTAGAGTTAAATGCATAAAAGTCCAAGGTTATGGTATTCAGGAGAGGAGGTGGAAGGGATAAGAGAGGGTAAGGAGGACAAATATGGTGATAAGGCAGGTGTGGGAATCGGGAAAGAGGTTGTTTGCAGATGACTTTGAAAGGAGGATGAAGCTGTTCGACTCGCTTGTGATAAATGTGCTGCTGTATGAAGGAGAGGTGTGGGGGTGGAAGGAAATCGAGGAGGTAAATAGGATTCAGTAAACGAGTTTCGGGATTTTGCAGGTAGCTGGGCGTGTAAGTATGAGGAGAAATTCCTGGAAGAGGAAGGAAGTGGGCTGGTGAGGGAGTGTTTGTGGGAAAAGGAGAACAGGAGAGGAGATGGAAAGATGGAAGATGAGAGAGAAAGGTATTTTCGGAAAAATGGTCTGAATGAGGATAAAGTGAAGGAGAAGTCACCAGGAGGGAAGAAAGTTGTATGAGATGGTTAAAACGAATGGCATAGAGAGATAGAAGGCAGAAGGGGAGGGGAGGATAAGAGGGTCAAGGTATTTTGAGAAATATGGGTGGATTATGCCAACAGGGAGAACGCGATATTTGTGTGAGAAAGGAGAGAAAGGAAGCAAGGAGATGATAACGAGAATGAGATGATGAAGCATGGATGGCTCTAATAGGTTCTGGCTTCCGCAGGTGAAGACTATGTGCGAGTTAGGTGAAAAGAGGTATGCAAAGATGAAACAGTGGTTGGAAGAATGCGAAGGGGTGGAAAGGAGTGGAATAAGCATGGAAGTAATACTGTATGAAAGAGAGGAGAAAAGAATGATTACATGGGTGAAGGGGGTACTAGGTAAGATGGAGAGGAAGATAAGGAAGAAGGAGGGGGAATGGAGATAGATGTGTAAGGAGAAGAGGAAGTAGAAATAAGGTGATTTAAAATAATGTAAATAGTAGATAAGGAATAGCAAATAAGTCATAGTAGATAAGAAAAAGGTAGGAACCGCGGAGGACGAGTTTGGCAATGTGAGGCTGACGAAAGGTAGGGAAATGCTTGCGAAGCGAAGCGAGGAAGGTATGCGAGCGAGCGAAGGATGTTAGAGATGAGTATGTAACGTAAAAAAGAATAAAAAATTTGTAAAGCATGTTGGTATAAGCAAGTCAATTTTTCAAGGCCAGTAGGCTGTATAATAAACGTTATTCACATTGGGAGTCGGACCACAATGGGAGTCTGTAACACATGTGTGGCGCATCTCCATGTGGCGGATAGGGGCATGCTTGCTAGAAATAGAGACTAGGACGGAAATAAAATTCGCCTCATGGGCCAAACAGACTGGGTGGAGGAAACACCGAGAAAAAACCACGATGGGTTCCTGCTGCGGTCCACTGAGAGTGCCCCGAACCATGTCCGGCGTCCGCTGGCATGGCAAGGTGCTGATGTGTGCTTGTACTGTCGATGTGGCAGCCGCAGTATGCAATCAAGAGCCAGCCCCTTCAGGCTTTCACCATGAAGTGCGTGGTGGCTGCAGAGGTCGGAATCTGCAGTGCCCCGGGCGAGTTCAGGTCCGTCCGTGTTTTCCGGGACTTGTTAAACGAAGGCTGGGCTCAAGGGAACTGGGGTCAGATACTTTCCGAGGGTGTACTCCACCCAGTTATTTCGGCCCCCCCCCCCCACGCACGCTGCGCTGGTGAATATTTATGGCAACCCTAACCTCGGACAGAAAAAAGATGACGACATGGCAACTCCTATGGATACGATTGATACAAATGAAAATCCGCTTGAAAGGAGGAGCTCCGTTGCAAGGACGCCACCTAGACCCAGAACTCACTTCTTACTGGAATCTAGCAGAGAAAACAGTAGTCAAATAAATAACGACCTGTCCATGGCCAGTGCACCCAAAAGGAAAAGGAAGGGTAGTACGCCTGAAAGAGCGCTACTGGAAAGCAAGACAAACGCAAACGTCTGCACGCCTGCAATTGAAGAGATATGCTCTCAATCGAGAAAGCTGACAAAGTTGGTACTCACCATGTACAGGCCTATGACCAAAATACAGAAGGTAAGCAGTGCTATTGCTCTTTAGACTGGATCACTTCGATCGAAAGAGTTTGAAAAATTATTGGAGAATGATTTTACCGTTTCGGGAGACAGCACGGGCATTACATGACGAAAATGAAGCTCTTCGCAGACAAATCAGGGCTTTGAAGGCAAATCAGATGAGACAAACTGAATTGCAAGTAGAAAGCGATGAGGTTTAATGTAAACAGTGCACGAGAATCCGAAGGATCCTGGCAAGAAGACTCCATCCTAAGAAGGAAGAAACCTTTGAGAGCTTTATAGAAACGAAAGACGTTTGGAAGGCTGAAGTATTCGGAAGGACAGAAGATAAGCAGGGCTACATCTGGGAAGCGCCGGATGATTGCACCAACATTCTTCCTTGTGTTACGAGCATCTCTTTAAGGGATAAGCACGTTTACAAAGCCATCGAAGTGTTTGGTGGGAAGGAAGAGCTCTTACGGCAAAAAAGAAAGAATCGTTGTTCCGAGCATTGAAGAAATGCGGTACTGGTGCAATTACAAGGCAAAAGCTATGCTGCAACTCTGAAAAGGGTCAAGCAGAGTATAAACCTCAGTGAAATTGGAGTTGACATCCAATAGATCAGGAGCACCAGGAAAGGAGAGCTTCTACTTACTGTACGCATTGGTCTAAACAAGGTAGAATCTCTGAGAAGAGAACTGCAAGAGAAAATTCCAGACGCCTCAACGTCTATTCTTGTCAGGATAAAAGTTGTCCATGTCAAGGACATGAATGAACTACCTTCAGTTTAGGAAATAAGAGAAGCAGCAAACCAGCTAGTAGGCCTGAGGCCTGAGGATTACGAGGTAAGAGCACTAAGACCAGCCTAAGGAAATAGGCAAAATGTGACGATGGTTCTCCGTGAGTCTGTGCTGACTGGCTGACCCGGAAAGGCAGAATACAAAAAGGTTGGATGAACTGCAGGGTCATGGAAAGAAAGAAGGATGCTCGGGGCTCTAGGTGCTGTGAAATCGGGCACGCGCAAGACAAATGCACCGGAGTGAACCGACAGAATAACTTTCTTAAATGCGGACAGGAAGGTCACAGAGCTGCAAGATGCCAAAACTAGCCCTTCTGCATCTTATGCAAACAGATAGGAACCAGACACTTTCTGCAAAAGGTCATGCTGTAAACGAAAAAGAAAGGACAGCTGTAGGAAGCAACACAAACTTCCAGAATAAAGGTACTATGTATAAATTGCAATAGAAGCCATACAGAACAGGAATGACTGGACCTCTGATGAAGATATGGATGCAGCTATGAAATTCGCTGATCCAGGGATATTCATAAGAGGACAAGGTGAAGGTAAGGGCTTCTCCTACATTACCACCACTTCATTTACCATCTACGGGTGCTATCCCTCTCCTAACAAGCCGACTGAAGAATTTGAAGAAACGCTGGAACAGATAGAAACGATTATGAGATCTAGGAGCGACGAATCCGTCTTAGTAGGAGATTTCAACGCCAAATCTCCACAATGGGGCACGCAAGTTACAGACAAAAGAGGTCAGGTCCTGGCAGGATGGATTGCCCATCAAACTGAGAGGTCTACGAGAAAAAATCGCTCAGCGATCACAATTATGTCGTTTTTGACGTTCTGGAAACGCAGACCAAGAAAAATAAATAACCGAGTAATGGTTGGAATTCCAGAAAGATAGAGGTAGAGAGACAACAAAAAGTCAAACGGGAGCTAATAGCAGCTCCCAAAACAGTAACAGCAAAAGGATTTTCAAATTCGCTAGAAAAAGTCTGCAACGAGTGCATGCCGAAGGCAAAATCATCTGGGAATGGTGAACCTATGTACTGTTGGAACGAGAGAATCGCAGAACTCCGTTGTGTGTCACCGGAACAGAAGAAAGGTTACCAGAATAGCAAAAAATAATCTTCCTGTACTCAAGCGGATTCTATGGGAAGAATACGATCGTTCCAAGAAAGAGCTACGGAAGAATATCAAAGTCGTCAAAAGAGGCGGCTGGGATCAAGTTCCAGAGGAGGTTGATAGAGACATATGGGGGAAGGGCTACGAAATAGTTATGAGAAAAACTATAGGACAAGCTCCGAAGCCCCAGTTGTCCATGCAGCATATTGTGGAAGAGGTAGTAAAGCAACTATTTCCAGTACATTAAGCTGTAAGTTTTATACGAGCGAAAAATGTAGTCTTCAATTGCTTCATAGAATAAGAACTGAAGCTGACAAGCAGCAAACTAAAGAATAAAAAAGCTCTAGGTCCAGGAAATATACCTCCGGAAATAGTGAAGCAAGTAGTTCTAAGAAGACCGGAATACATCCTCTAAGTATACAGCTAGTTGGCCGCGAGTGGAGAATTTCCAAAAGAATAGAAGACAGTGAATCTTGTTCTGCTGAAGAAGGGAAACAAACCTGTAGAAAGCCCTAGTTATTACAGACCTATCTGCCTTCTGGATGTTGAGGGAAAATCGTATGAACAGCTGATCTTGTTAGGACTTAAAAGGGGACTTGAGAGAATAGGAGGATTGGTGGAAAACCAGTTTGGCTTCAGGAAAGGTCGACAAACGGTAGATGCCATCAAAAGAGTCGTGACAGCAGCAGAACGCGCGGCCTCATTCTCTAAACAATGTAGGTGCCTCTGCGCCGAAATAGCGAATGATGTAAAAAACGCCTTCAATGACGCATCCTGGCAGAACATCCTGGATGACCTGAGAAGGATGGGGAAAGATGAAGAGTTGATACCCCTCATAGCATCTTACCTCTCGGAACGGGAGATACGGATGGAAGCAGAAGGCACGCCAAAGATCAAGAAAATCAACAGCGGATTTCCGTAAGGATCAGTTCTTGGATCGACCCTTTGGAACGTCTAGTATGATGGTCTGCTGAAACTGGAGCTCCCAGAAGGGGTGTGCAATAAGTGGGCTTTCTAGATGACATCGCTATGGTTGTCGAAGCGGAAAATGGCCAGACACTAATGAACTGAGAAAATCTTCCTATAAAAAGGGTCGTTCAGTGGTTGGAGAAAATGAAGCTTCAACTGGCTCCAGAAAACAGATGCAGTCTTGCTCACCGCCAAGAGGAAGATAGGATACATTGAGTTCGATATACAGGGCATTCCTATTCGCCCTGGCAAGGCCCTGAAGCAACTGGGAGTTTGGTTGGACACGAAGCCAAACTTCTACGAACACCTTGACAAAACTGTCCAAAAAGCAGGAAAGACAAGGACAGCCCTTGTTGGTCTCATGCCAAACATAGGGGGGCCAAGAGCGTCAAAAAGATGTTTACTGACGAGCATGTACACTCGCTAATCCTGTACGCGGCTCCAATCTGGAGAAAGGCCATGAAGAAAAAAGCCCAAAGAAGGAAGTTAACCAGGGTTCAAAAGATCATGGGTATCAGAGTGTGCAGTGGATACTGTGGATACTGCAGTATGAACAGAAGCAATGAGAGTCATAGCCAGCATACCTCCAATCAAACTGTTAGCAGAGGAGCGACAGGAAATATCCGAGGGGCGACAGAGAGACGAGGCCAGAGCAAACCTGATGACAAGATGGCAGGAAACGTGGAATGCAGCCAAAACTGGTCGATGGACATGCGATTTAATCCTAGACATTCAAAAGCGGTTAGAGAGACTCTATGGCGAAATGGTTCCATGGTTCAATGCTAAAATCAGAATATTTTTGGAAAAAAATGAATAATAATAAATATTAGCAAAAGAAATTTGTTGTTCGTTGTTGGTATTAGGGTCAGGTACAAATAAATACGAATTAGATTCTTTCAAACGTTTCGGCACACAATGGTGGTCCCGAGGTGGCCCTCTTCAGTGGATTTTTATTAAATCTATAATGAAGTACATAAATTGTTACAAAGAAGCAAATTCACAATGCGAAATGATATTTTGGTTGATATCACAGTTTAACAGTTCTACGCAGAATAGATTGGTATATAATTAAACAATCAATTTTTTATTTATCCGAATTTGATGTGTAAAATATTAAAAACCTTTGATTACTATTTTTTTTTTTTTTTTAATAGAATGAAATTTCAAATATGAAAGACTTTTTTTTTTAATTTTATTGTTTGAAATTCTTTTATTTATATTAAAATAAAAACAGAGAGAAACAAAAATGAAAAATAAGTATTATCAGTAATATAACTAACCTTATTAGATGCAGTAAAAAATCTTTAGCATGTTGAATAGATAAATTTTTTTTTCTCGGGAACGTTTTGTTGTTCTTATATATACTGCTTCGCAGTCTATACATGAAGTGGTTATCCATTGGATTGGTTATCTTTGTGAATCGGATCTTCCTTTGACTTGAAAATTGGTGTGAGATCGTTAACATTACGGGAAGCAGGTTTTATGTGAAAGGGTTGGAGAATGCTGGCCATTTTTTCAGATAATCCATGAATGTAGGGCAGTGAAAAGTAACGAGGTTGTTGTGAGTCTGCGAGTGTGAGTCTACTATAGTGTCGGTTATAGCATCATGTGTCTGTCTTTCAGTGTCTCTATTTTTTCGTTGTGTAATCTTTTTTTTTTATGACTGTGGTGATAAATTGAAGCGGATAGTTGTTATTAACTAAAATAGTTTTATTAATTTTGAGATTTTTATCATGGAAGTATTTGTGGGCCAATGTTATTCCTTGATCCACAGAATTGTTGATAACATTCACTTTGTATTGGTGTGGATGATGGAAAAGGTAATTTAGACACTGATCTGAAGCTGTAGTTTTTCTATACCAATCTGTTATCAAGTGATCATTGATTCTTTTTATAAGAACATCGAGAAAGCTGGTCGTATATTATCTGGAGATCCATCTTCAAAAGTAAATTGTATGTTGTGTTTGTAATTGTTAAAAGAATTCAAAATTGTGTGGATTTGATCAGCGGGCGCAGCAGAAATAATATCATCTACATATCCGAAATAGAAGGGTAACTGGATTGGAAAGGAAGCTAAGCAGCTTCTTCCAAATCATCCATAACAATATCCGATAAAATGGGAGGAAGTGGAGAACCCATGGGGAAGCCAGATTTTTGTTTGTATCATTGTCATTTAAAATTGAAAGAGGGATTACTCGTACAAGTTCGTAACCCTATGAGAAACTGTGTCATTGGAATTTTTACTTCATTTTGGATTCGAGGCCATCTTGATTTCAAAGCAACAATCGCAAGACCAGGAGGGACGTTTGTGAATAACGATACGGCGTCGAATGCTTCGCACGAAGATCATCGTTTTAATTTTGGCGGAACTAAAATTCTAGAAAAAACTGACATCTACAAAAAACGAATGTTTTTAGAAATGGCCCACATTCTAAGCAACCTCTCTGCTGTAAACCAAATAACTAATACAGAAAATCTTTTCACTCTATACTTCTCTCTTTTAGAGAACAGCAAATTTCAATCAATACGATATAAAGAACTATCAAATTCAATAATTGGACTATCCATTGAGTGACCACAAATGAAAAATGAAAAATTATGAACATCAAAATCTATCGAATTTCCGTCAATCAATATTAATATCTGCGAAACAAAGATGTTAAAAGTTTTTTATTTCTTTTTTATTATTGTTTCTAAATGATTGAATGAATGAAAGTGGAGGATAAATTAATTAATAGATAAACTAAAAATCGAGCTAAAAATATAAAATAAATCAATTTCAAGAAATTTTAATACTATTATTGGTTTCATATTTTTGAAATGAGATGATTTTGAATGATATTCCGGTCACAAGTGCCTTCTCCGACACTTATGGTCATCCCTTCCTGTTGTAATATAACCCCCTTACTCCACTGTCTCAAACATAGTCTGTCTCTCGGCCAGAGCCAGATTGAGACTTCAATAGACCCCGAACCGGAGTTTTTAAAATAAGATCTGTAAAGATATTTATGAGTAAAAGCAATAGTGATTTATTGATTTTTAATATCTTTCATTAATCATCAAAAAATTTTTTTTACAAGATTCATTGGTTTTTTTTTTGTGATACTTTCTCCAGAATCTCTGAGAAATCAATGGTTTCTAATAAATTATTTTCTGCACGGGGCCCCTCTGCTCGGCGGGACCCCGGGCCGGGGCCCGGGTCGGCCCATGCCTAAGTCCGGTTCTGCCGTCGACAAGTAAAAAAAAAAAGGTTTCAGGTTTCCTCCCACTACCCTGTCAAAAGAGACAACACATCTCTGTAATCTACTCAAACCAGGCGCGGATCCAGGGGGGTGTTTAGGGGGTTCAGACACCCCCCGAAATTTTTGACACTCTACATTTCAGGTTAGCGCGGTTAGGATGTGCATAAGGTGTACTTTTCTCACT
>WSXT02075367.1:0-12171 GCA_011762715.2 Neuroterus valhalla
TATATATTTCATCTATCATCTATAAACCAGCTGAAACCTAAAACATACCCATCAATTGTTTGTGTGGCATATATGGAGATCAATGTAGAGATGAGTGAAGATGTTACATCTTTTGCGGACCAGAATATATTGGCGCCTGAATCCTCTGAAAATACTTAACATCATCAAGACAAGATGAAAATTATTCCAATTAAGAAATTGAATACAACATTGTGTGTCGTCTCGTCATCACAAATTTCAGGATGACCAGGCATGTTGCGATTCTTGCTAGTCAGAATATTTAATATTGTCAACAATAATTTTTCCTCAAAGACAATAGTCTCCATAATCTGAGGGATTAACCACTGTTGTAATCAGGTGTACACCCTTCCATGAAATCCCATATAATCTCATGTAATCTCATGTGATCTCATGTGATCCCGTGTAATCTCGTTTAATATGGTGTTATCCCTATGTAATCATATGTAATCCGCATGTAATCTTGTGTAATACCTTGTAATCTTCTGGTACAATAATAGATAAATTTTTATCATCGGTTCGAATCCCCTTTAAACAGGGGATTCAGCGTTGGCACTTGTTGATGTAATATTTCTGTGGAAATTTAGCTTCTATTTTTTCGAAACTCCTTTTTTATATTCAACTACGAATTATACGGTAATAGTGCAAGCAACAAGGATTATTTAGTAAGTGATTTGTGACAAAAACTTTGGCAGGAAACCGACTAAGTCATCAGAAGAAAGGTACTTCATACTTTATTCCAGTCATGTTCTTGACTCGCATATAACATGTCAAATGTTTTTATCAACGTTTAAAGCCGAAAAATTGCACTTTTTCAGATGTTTTATTTATAACATAAAAAGTATTAGAGCAATCTAATTGCATCAATAAATAAGTTATGGGAAATTAAATTACGAATAAAATGAGCCTTTGATCGACCTGATCGGATACTGGGAGGATTTTGAAACTTTAACTACAGCGCAAAAAAATGTATATCTTGGTTTTCCAGTAAAATGTTGGTAAATGCGTTAAAAAAGGTTTTCAAACCTGACTCCAAACTGCTGAGCGCTCGAAAGTAGCCTCTTCTGCCCTCCTCCTTCCCCCACTCCTTCCCCCCCTCCTTGGCTACTTTCGAGCGCTCAGCAGTTTGGAGTCATGTTTGAAAACTTTTCAAATGCATTTAGCAACATTTTACAGAAAAAACAATATATAAATTTTGTTGTGCTTTAGTTAAAATTCCAAAATCCATTTTAAAAATTGAAATCGGATCATCGGTGCACCATACAGACATTTTGCAATTAGCAGCAATAAATAATTGGAATATCAATTACGCAAAAATTATTATCCTACAGTGTCCATTCTTTTAAGGACTTATAGAGCATCCAAACTGTTAATTTTTCACCAAAGTCCAATCATAGAAATTCAAAATTAACAAAGATATTGAATTGTTGAACAAGCCTTCAATTTCCTGGTTTTTAGTATTGTTCTCGGGCTCCCATTGTCCGATCAGGTCGATTAAAGACTCATTTTATCAGTAATTTGATTGCCTTTAACTTATCAATTGATGCCATCAAGATTGCACTAATACTTTTTATGTTATGAATAAAACAACTAAAAAAGTGCAATTTTTCGGCTTTGACCGTTAATAAAAACATTTGGCATGTTATTTGCGAGTCAAGAACATGACTGGAATAAAGTACGAAGTACCTTTCTTCTGATGGCACAGTCGGTTTCCTGCGAAAGTTATTGGCACAACAGTTTCCCTATTGCTTAGACTATAGTGATGGTGTTATATGTTTCCTTTAGGGGGCCTTCTCCTGTAACTCGTCCAAAAATAGTCGTTTTTGGCGATTTTTTTTTCACTCAGGAAATAAAAATTCACATGAATCATTTTTCGCATATGTTTATATACATGTTTGAACTACAAAAAAAGTGTTTTTCATGAACAAATAATTCAAAATGGCAGACTTATGTAAGGTCGCGTATGACAGCTCGGTCAACTAGTTTTTTCGCAATCATGTATCGCGATTTTCAAAACATGGTTTTGAGAAAACTGCGCTTGAGCGCGCCGGTTCAAGGAACCATATATTTCATAAATCTCGGAGTTTAGCAATGAAACTTTAGGATTATATTCTCAGAACACAACCCTATCGATCTATGGGAAAATTTTTTTTTAATTTTACAGAAGAAGGGCCCCTTAAATACTCAGAGTCCTTTAAATCAGCACGAACGTAATAGAATGAAATAAATTTATCAAGATCATCAAGTATTTCCGTAGTGATTGTAGTAGTAATTGTTCAAATTTTAATTTGGCTCTTCCACTATAGACTGTAACTGACCATCGAAAATCTTGAACCCAGGGAATAGATTTAAAAAACAATAAATTTAGCGATTGAATATCACTTGATAAGAACTAAGATCTACTTTTTACCGACGATACTCTGTAATTCACCTAATTATTTTTTTCTGTTATTTTGTTATAAATAACAAAAAATGGAATTAAAACTCAGTTGTTGATTCATTTAAATACCAGAAATTTCATTAGTTTCTTTTCCCGGTTATGTTAATAAATTTTATGCTATTTAATCCTATGTTATTCCATGTACTCTCATGTAATCTCATGTTATCCCGTGTTATCTTATGTAATCCGAAGTAATCATGTGTAATCTCATGTAATCTTAAGTATTCCCATGTAATCTGGTAATCTTGTAATGTAGCGTACACAAGAAATCGAAGTGGTTAACTCCTTGCCGTAATCTAATTGTTGAGCGTGAAGCACACGTGTTCCGATAAAAGTGAAACCGTCGAAACCGCAAATACTCTAATAATCTTCTTCAAAGTCAAGTTCAAAAATAATGCTCAGCTCCGGTTTGTGACGTAGTGTATTTGGATGTTTAATGCTTGCTGAAGGCGAACACATTATTCTGATAATTTCATCTTAACATTTTCACTCGAATTTCCGTGGATCGACTAAGGACTTTTAGAATAGGAAGCGTGATGCGTAATAAAGTTTGATACATGAAAGCGTTTGTGTAAAATTTTTAACATCATTGGAATGATGAGTAGGCGATATTGTGTGGCTTATAAAAAAGGCTACGTCACCTCCATTAACATGAAGTATTCACAATTTGTTACCTGATCCATTTTCAAGCATATAAACTATCAATAAAACAATAAATACATAAATTGTGTCTGGGTCCTTCTAATGTCATAAATCCAATTGTCATATTTTGATAGGAAAAACAATTTCTTCCTCCAGGGTTCCATGAATAGAGACGAACATAAAATCTAAAATGTACATGTAGATGTACATGTACATAAAAACCATTAGTGGTTATGTTTATTTCAACTCAATGGCTCCAATAGCAGTGCTCTTGTTTGTCCTTGTTTAATAAGTACAGTGGAAGGAGATCAATTTCAGATCTATAAATTGTTCATATTTGCTGCAGATTTGTTATCAAAATAGGCTCGAAAAATATAAAAGAATAAAATTTATATTCTAGGTTCATAGCAGAAGTAGGTATAATAAAAATTCAAAGAATTTTCCATAACCTCTAAGTTTCTATCTTATGTATGGGAATGGACTTACTTTGGTGCCAGCGTGAAAATTTTCACAGAATTCAAGGGATATATGTATCAGTCATCTCTAATTATGTATCTGCTTCGTTGATTTATACAATATTATTCATGAAAAATACTTTTACTATTCTTCGTTTGGATTCACAAGCTTTAATCATACTATACAGAAAATAATGAAGCCATCACTTTCAGATCCTGGTAGAACCGCTCTCCCTACTCCTCACTATAATTTCTTCAATTATCCGGAAATTCATCCAGATGATTGTGGAAATAGTGTAATTTGATTCTCATATTTTCTCCTAGAGTCTGTCCAATGCTTTAAGAAATTGCTTAACTATCCCTAACCTAATATATAATGGTGAAAGTATGGTGGAGGCCTAATTATGACTGGGAAAATAAATTTTATTACTAACAAGCCTATAATTATTAAAAATATAAGATATGTCAAAATCATAAAAACAAGACCACATCCAGTACTTTCATGAATATATTCGTAATTTGGACACATGAAAACATAAAAATTTGCAAAGATATCCAGGGCAACACAAAACAAATTTTTTTTTTAGAGCTGCGTTATTTCAAGCAATGACTTAAGGTGTCTGATTTTCATTCCTGGGTGCGTTTACCCTTACTCTCCTTTTTTTCGGAAAATAAGTGATAAAACGTCCATGTAAGAGCTCCCTTGGCATATAATCCTCTCAGGAAATCTTAGCCTTCTGGTCATCGCTAAGCTTGTAACCCAAATAATTGACCAAAAAGTATGTCTCGTGTATTGATACTCTACAAGAGCATTACATCATCCCTATTCCACTATAATGCCGATCGTTCAACGAAATATAAAAGCAAACTTACATTTCGGCATGTCAATGCTCATTTGGAACAGCAGACAATAAAGTTTTGAAAGAGAATTATCATTCAAATAATATTATTTCGTAATGAAAAGCAATGTTTTTTTTTCATGAGAGATTAGTTGAGGAAGCCCAAAGCTCACAGCATAGCTTCCTTGTATCATGATACATCTGGGGAAACGAAGCAAACAACATTTGGGTTGACCTTTTCGATAATGATAATGATCGAAACTTCATATGGTGAAGGCTCACATTACCTACTTAATCCTCAGAAAGATTTTGGAATTCATCCAAAAATCGATGTATGACAATTGATTCCAAACGACAGTTTATAATGATGACTTCATTTGTGGAATATTTTTAATAAAATATACGGTTACGCTCTGTTTTTATTTATTTTACTGAAAAATAAAAAGATGTTTTGGAGCACCGAAATACATATAATATTAATTGCGACAACAGTGATCATATCTATGCTCTAATATATTTCTGACTGCTCTCGGTAGCCTTGAATTTGAAAAGTATATTGAAGTTGCCTAAAATTTCTTTTCTCGTAAATCTTATTGTCAAGAAGGAATTTTCCGAACGCCACGCATACATTTGCTCAAGAATTTAATATGATTTTAGAGTTTGTTTCAAAAATATGAAAACTCAATCTTCAAATTATTCAGAAATACAACGGCTTTAAATGTATATGGCTGAAAAAAACATTTATTTGATGTCGAATAAAATACGCGGATAGACTGAATGTTCTGATAAAGCTGGGAGAACCAACGTATTCTGTATACCTTCAAGAACAAACAAATTCTTTCTTCAGAGTGGAAAAAAAATTAATTTTCGAAAGAAAGGCGACGATTAGAAAGATTGACGTTCTATACCAGGAAACTTTTGTACGCTTGAGCAATATGAGAAGCTGTACCTTCAGGTTTCCTCTCAAATGCGGAATGCCAAATATTGTGCAACATTTTTTGAAGGAAAAAAAAGTTGCATCATTAGTTAATCTATTCTTGTGGTTGAATACAAAACTTCTCATCAGGCATATACATTTCGAGATTTGTAGGAATATATGATACTATATTATTATTATATTTTGGATACATCAAATCGTTCAAATTTTTAATTTCTAGTATTCCAAAGAATTTTCACGTATCAAAATATGAAGATTTCAAAATCTAAGACGTGTTGACGACTTACAGTCACTCTCATACGTGGGTAATTCTCCGAGTACAGGGAACTTTTGGGAAAAGAAAATTTTTGTAGAAAATATTTTCAAAATTCTAATTTGTGCTTGAAGTTAGATTCATCAACATAAAAAAGGACTTGTGAAAGTATGCACGCTACAAATTTATTTTAAAGGCTTAGAGAGCTTTTTGACGCCACGCTTTATCTTATCAATTTTTTTTTAGATAAAATAAATCAATGTTTGAGTATAGTTCGAAAATGGAAAATTTAACGTAGAAATTAATTTTTTTTCGATTTAATTATCATAATTTAATTTAATAACACAACTAACAGTTTTGTAATAACAAATGAAAGTAATCTTGGATATTATACATTTTGTGCACTCGTAACAACTAACTTTGGTACGAAATATATAATTGTTCTTAATTTCACATTAACATAAATTTCGCTAATAATAAGAATTTAACTATAACAGTCTATAGCCGTTTGTACAAAATAATAAATAAATCAATAGATTTATGTACGATTATATAGATATAATAAATGTTTTTAGAGATTAAGCTTTACAAGCTATTTTTCACGACAAATTCTTTTTGGTCTTTCTGTGACTTCTACCTGATTATCTATATGTAATTGATCCATTTGTTTCTTCTCTTGAAAATCCTGACAGTCAATTTTATTTTCTTTACCTATATGGACACTCCTTTGTTTATTTTCCTGCTTAAAACATAATTATACGTAGTAGAGAACTTTTTGATTCATAAATAAACACCTTCTCCATGAAAAATTTATTATTGTATATTTTTTAATTCAGTTAAATTGACAAATAAAGACCATTTCCGTGTTCACAATTTTCACGAAACACAGTTTTCACAGAACATAATTTGCACGTTGGAAAAATTGTAAGTTCACACTTTCAATTAGATTTATAAATAAAATGTTAATAGGACATGTATAATCATAAAGTTTATAATTTCACTGAATGTATGTAAATAAACAACAACCGTTGGTGCATCTTGGAGATAAATTAGGCGGAATCATACCAACCTAACCTCTGCTAATCTTTCAAACAAAATACAGGATTTTAAGAAGTCAAAAAGTTCCCAAATAAGAAGAATATTTTTCCAGTTTCAATTATGAAAATCGTATTCTCGGTTTATTTCAGTGCTTCTTTGATTAAAAGGGTTTCAAGACCCCCTGAAGCCGAAAATCAAGCTTTGGCGATGGTGTCTGTCTGTTGGTCTGTATGGAGATTCCTCGCGAAATAACGCACAGTATTGATACACTCTGCTCATGGTGAGGGGGTAGTGTTCTCAGCGAGGATGCGGTGTGGAGTAGGCCGTTGACGTTCGTTCTTGGCCATACAGGTGGGCTGGTTCCCAGGAAGAGAGAGAGTGGTTGGACCGGGCAGTGTGAGTGGCGCAGAAGGTCCCTGGTGTGGGCCTTAAGTAACCCACTGCCCGTTGAGTGGACGGTGGACGCTACCTTCCTGGCTCAGAAGGTCCTCACAAGGAGGCCTTAAGTCGCCGATCGTGTAGTGTTCCCCGACCGGTGCTTCCGGCTCAGAAGGTCCTCGCTAGAGGCCTTAGGTCGCCGGAGGTGAACCCTGTCCCTTGTTTCTCTCTGCCTGGTGCAGTGTGTTGATGCGGGCCTCTCGCTGTGTATGTGTCACTGTGATCCTTTGGACTGGATGAAGCTTCGTCTGAGATTGGTTCTTTAGTCCTGAGAAGGACTGGTGGGAAAAAAGCTCTAAAAAGAGCTGTTTGGTTTTAGAAAGAAGAAATCCAGAATACAAGAGTAATCCCTTTGTTTATTTAAATCCTTAGACCCTAAAGGCTTCGGAGAGAGTGTTGGTAGGCTTAAGTTTCGAGTTGGTACCTCGAGGCCTGTCAGCGTTCAACTAACTCGGGGTGCCACAACGTGCTACTTTTATTCACAAGTGGCCAGGCTGAGCGGGGCGAGCTGCTTTACCATTGGTGGTTCTCGGCGCACGTGGCGCGCCAATACGGAAGATGGCAACGCTTAGCACTGTGGAAGTGGTAGAACCGAGTTCGAATTGTGCAAACGGGGCAAGTCGCCCGCGTACTGGCAGCCTGCTCGGGCACCGCGCATCACTCTCTCGTATCCCATACATTTCTATATAAATACTGAAATCAGAAGTAAAAACGCAGTCGGACATGGGGTAGATGCGCGGATGTTTCTTAAGGAATTTTAACATAAACCTTGCCAGGAGAAATGAAAAATGAAATCCTAATGCTGATAATAATATAAATAATTAAAGACTTAAATACAATATAATATAATAGAAAATAAAAATAATACTGAAATAAAAGAAGAAAGCTCATAGAAACATGGCAAGCAAAAGTCGTTGCAGCGACAGAGGGAAGGAACATTTTAGACAGCTTCAAGTGATTTGAGGTTCCTTCCGTCTGTCGCCCATCGATCGCAATCGGCGTATATCAACTTTCTTGATAATAAAACAAGTATTTTCTTCTGTGATTTATCGAAAAATTCCGAAAATCAGTCAAGATGTCGCGAGTTGGAGTGAAAGAAGAACCTCGACCCCCTATCCATCCAGAAACCCTCGGAAATCATGTCCCCTCCTCTCACCAAGGGAGCACCTCTTATATCTACGAAAAAGCATACACTTTTGACCCCTTCTTTACTATTTCTCTATCCACTACGTGCTGCAAAATATAAATATTGTCTATGGTGCTCCTACCTGCTCTGAAATCCGCCTGAGTCTCCGGCAATATGCCTTTCCCCTCGACATCATTACGTAGCCTCTCTACTAATACCATTGCGTCACTTTGTACGCTGTGTTCATCAATGTGATTCCTTTATAATTTTCCGTCCTATCCCTATCCCCCTTCTTGTACAGTGGCACTATCAGCCCCTCTCGTCACTCTCCTGGAAATCCCTTACCCCTCCATACCTTCTTGACAACCTCTTTCAGCCTGTCTCTAACAGATGGTGTGCTATTTGATTTTTCTTATATAGGTAATTACGAAATTTCTCTTACCTCCCCAAATTTCCTTTTAGAAAGTTTTTTTTGGGAGATCATATACATAAATATATTCATTCTGATTTATGAAAAGACGTATAGTTGATTCTTTCAGTAAACATATATATTTGAGATCCTCGTAGATTTTCGTTTCTGAGATACGGATAATATGATAAAATTGATTCCAGATTTTTGATAATTTCTTCTCGCGGATTCAGAATTTGTTGACAGCAAGTCTCGAACGAACTATGCAAAAAAATAAGCTTCTTATTCATATATTAGGCGGGATTTCAATGAGTAATGTTACCACATCGTTTCCACAAAGCTCGACGAAATCGGTGATGACGATAGGCTACATATCGTCTCTGAAGGTCTTGTGGGTGTCAAATCCAAAGAAGATTATACCAAAGATATATTAGTGAACCGAAACGCAAAGATTACCCATTACTCATCTAATTCTTAAAAAATCAGTGTCAAGGTGTACATCGTGGTATCAATATCAAGAAAAGATGAAAATCGTCCTTCTACTCTGTACCTGGATTGGTTTCTTCAATTTTACAAGTATGTAACTAATATTAATATTGATATAAAATATGGGATGTTCTCAATACATAGGCATCCTCATGCAAGAGCTCTTATGATGGGCATGTAATAAATGATACATAAATAAATTACCGGCATTTCAAGCCTAAGATAAATCCTTTTGACTGAGAATCGAACGATCGGAGCATTTTTGAGGTCAGAACTTCGAAAAACGGCTCTCTAAGAAAAACACTTTCAAACTTGAAGAGTAGCATAATCGAGAATATTATACCTTTTCTCCGAGCCTAGGACTAAAAATTTTATCCTGGCTAGTATCATGTCCCACAAGTGAACACGAAATAGTGCATTACGTATTACGTGGTAATTCTGAATGTATGAACTACCTTTTTCTTCGCTTCATGTAGGACCTGCCGGACTCTTCTATTCGTTATTAGTCATACATACTTGAAGAGAGGACTTCTGTACATCAGTTGGCTGTGATTCTAATGTCTTGGCTTGACTAGTCTAATTTTTCGGATAGAACGGAATGAGCCTTTCATTCACGTTCATTCCATTCAATCTGAAGAATTAGACAAATAAATCATGCCAAACCACTAAAATCTAAGACAAGTGAGATTCATATGCTCATAAAAAATAATTCATTCTTCAAACACCGATAATTTGCTGTTTATTAAATCCCAAAATTATGAAAATATGCACAAACATGTTTAATATATCGAAACAAAAAATTTTTAAATTAAAATAGAAAATAAAAAAATAAAAAAAATTTCCAATAGAAAACGGAATCATTTATTCAAGTTGTATTTCAAGATAAATTACGTCATATCTATTAAAAGTTAGGTGCACTGTAACTGAAGTGATTGTTTGGTTAGTTGGGACAATTGATAAAGTATCAGGGCCAAGTGCTCCAGTTAGCGATACATATGTTTTATGCCGCGGCCTGTTTGAACTTTAGTGGTAGTATATGCTACTTTAATTCCAAAAATTTTACCAGTACCACTCAATAATCAATTTGCTGCCGCAAGAATTGTAAATGATACATGGAGATAACGTTTATGGATACTCTTAACCCCCACAAAAACATTAAAAATCATAGCAAAGAGCTGATTCATCGTTTTTCATCTTTAATGGAAAAATTTTGACCGTAAATGTAGTGAGAATCTCGTAATATTTTCTACGCCAAATCCACCTTCTTGTTAATATGTCAACATATGAGAGTTCTGAAATCAACTTGAGCTGACTTTCAAGATAATTTCTCAGTTATTCAAACAATAAGTTAACGAGATTTTAACCATACGTTATCGAACATGAGTTCTATTATAAGATATGGTCAATAGTCTTCCTCCGATATGTCGGCCGAAAGTTATAAGCGGCTCGCTGTAAAGTCAGAGCCATCTAACTGGCGAAATGAAATTTTTGTAACTTTCCCAATCTTCGAATCCGAGCACACTAAAAAATTTATTGAATATCTTATAAAAAATCTGTTCACGTAAACGAGTAGATACTTCATCATCTTCTGTTTTGGAAATTTATTATACTACCAAAATTCACCTAGTGATGCATGGGAAGATAACGATTACTTCTGACAGTGTGTGAATGTTTATAGGAATCATGAAAAGATAAATTAATAGAAGATACTGAATATTATCGGAGCGGAAATATTGTAATGACCATTTGGCTAGTTCTTCCTTTTCAGCAAGCCGCTCATAACTTCCGGCCGCAAGGTCGAAGGAAGACTATTGACCATATCTTATAATAAAACTCATGTTCGAAAACGTATGGTTAAAATATTGTTCACTTATTGTTTGAATAACTAAGCAATTATCTTGAAAGTTAGTTCGGGTTCATTTCAAAACTCTTATATGTTGACATATTAACAAGAAGGTAGATATGATATAGAAAATATAACGGGATTCTCACTACATTTACGGTCAGAATTTTTCCATTAAAGTTAAAAAACGATGAATTAGCTCTTTGTTGACATTTTTAATGTTATTTTGAAGGATTTTACTACTTTTTTCATTATTATCTTTATCACTTCCGAAGGTAATGTTGGTCCCTTTGGATATCAATTTGTAGGAGACTTCCTGTAGAATATCATTTTGGACACCTAGTGCAAAACCATTTGTACGTGAACCGTCATCGTCACATTCGAGGGTAATGTTGGTCGCTTTGAATATCGGTTTGTAAGAAACTTCTTGTAGAATATCATTTTGGATACCTAGTGCAAAGCCATTTGCACGGAGACCATCGTCATCATTTTCGGGGGTTATGTTGGTGACTTTGGATATCAATTTGTAGGAGACTTCCTGTAGAATATCATTTTGGACACCTAGTGCAAAGCTATTAGCAAAGGGACAATCGTCATTACATTCGAGGGTAATGTTGGTCGCTTTGGATATCAATTTGTAAGAAACTTCCTGCAGAATAACATTTTGGACACCTAGTGCAAAGCCATTTGCACGGGGACCATCGTCATCATTTTCGGAGGTTATGTTGGTGACTTTGGATATCAATTTGTAGGAGACTTCCTGTAGAAAATCATTTTGGACACCTAGTGCAAAGCCATTAGCAAAGGGACCATCGTCATCATTTTCGGGGGTTATGTTGGTGACTTTGGATATCAATTCGTAGGAGACTTCCTGTAGAATATCATTTTGGACACCTAGTGCGAAGCCATTAGCAAAGGGACCATCGTCATTACATTCGAGGGTAATGTTGGTCGCTTTGGATATCAATTTGTAAGAAACTTCCTGCAGAATATCATTTTGGACATCTAGTGCAAAGCCATCTGCACGGGGACCATCGTCATCATTTTCGGGGGTTATGTTGGTGACTTTGAATATCAATTTGTAGGAGACTTCCTGTAGAATATCATTTTGGACACCGAGTGCAAAGCCATTAGCAAAGGGACCATCGTCATTACATTCGAGGGTAATGTTGGTCGCTTTGGATATCAATTTGTAGGAAACTTCCTGTAGAATATCATTTTGGACACCTAGTGCAAAACCATTTGCA
>WSXT02075378.1:0-26597 GCA_011762715.2 Neuroterus valhalla
TGACGTGATTGCTTTATTTTCTGTTTTCCATTTAGAAAACTTTTCGTATGCCAAATCGTACAATTTTTTGGACTTCTCTGGCAGCAAATCCAGAGTAGCGAGTTGTGCCGCTTCACGAATTTCCGGAGGTGTGCACTGAATTTCTCCGATTTCTTCCAAATCCGACATTTCGATTAATTTTCCACTGTTTAGGTCGCGATATCGATGAGGTTATGAGCAGTTATTTATTTTTCTAATCGTTCTGCTCTTAGGCAAGCCGCTGGGTAGCGCCAGCTGCTCTAGTCTAAGTTCCACGAAAATTCGAATTGGATAAATGAAAAATTGCTCTTTCTAATACAAATTCATAAAAAAAGTCCCTAGGTGATTTACGAAATAACTTATATTGCTTTCTTTATTTTGAGATCATCAATGTTTACAAAAATGTTTCCAGTTCGGAAAGGTGATCTTTTGAGCTCCAAAAGCAGCATAAGGTTCTGTCAAATCCTGCGCATTTGACAGCTCGATGAATGACCAATAGCTGCTTTTTCATCAACGAATTATAAATTTGGATGTAGTTTTCTCTAAAATTTTAAATGGTAATTCTTCGAACTGCCCAAAGGAAGGAGAAAGTTCCATCACACCTTATATTTTTTCCTAGCTAAGAGAATGACGAATAATTTCTATTTTCCCAATTCGATAACTGTTTCTTCTAATTGAAATCGAAGATGAGGTTTCTAAATATTTTCAAGGTTTTATCTCAAAAAGCACTCCAAAATACGTAAGTGAAGCTGTCTAAACAAAACAAGAATATAATTAGTTAGGAACGTGATTTCCATATATTTTCAATATTTCAGATCGTTTGGACTTTTCAAAGAGAAAATATTGTTTTTTTTTACGTTTCCCTATTGAATTTTCATACAAGACGCAGAAAAAAGATAACTGAAAATTACATCGAATGATCACAAATTCAGAAAGGCCACGATTATAGACAATTTTGTATACAGTGTTTCTAATACTCTCAGATCTCAGTTTTCAATTATTTTGAGGGGTTACACCAATGTAAACGTGTAAAAAAACACGTTTTTTCATGATTTTTATTTATAATGAAAGAGAATACAATGATAATAATTTGAGAAGTTGTTATTGATTTATATAGGTAAAAAAATTGGAAATTTTCAATAAAAAATATTTGAAAATAGCCGCCCTGGGGACATTTTTGTGCAGTGCCTTTTTCCGGAGGAGCTCCGCGGCACCCAGCACACAGGGTGCAAAATTCAAGCTGGAATAAAATAAAAATTTTTTCTTCAATCTACATAAAAATAGATAGAGAACATCGTACGATATTTTGAAAATAATAATTTTTGTGGAATTGGCAAGCATTTGAAAAAAAATCTCATTTTTTGAGCCAAAAAACGGGACATAATTGTTTATAACAATTGTTTAAATCAATATATCTAAAATCCCGTAGAATATTCTCTGCGGAATATTGTTATGAAATTATAGGCCGAGTCCCGATTGAAAATATTGAAAATTGTTCGAGTTATGCTGCGTGCCAATTTCAAATAGTGTGTTCTGAGAAAAACGCGTTCAAAGTTTTGAGGTATGAAAGTAAGATAGAATTAAAAACTTCGACGTTGACATTTTTCTTATCATTGATCTGCAATTCCAGCACCATAAAGGCGTTTTTCTGCATCGATGTACTCTCTCTCAATCGACTGATAAGTTTACTCTCAATTGTCCGTTTTCTACGTGCACCTAAGCTGTTGCGGAGTTGCCTGGCACGCTCGGCGGAAAGGCTTGAAATTTCAATGAAATCGATTTCGAACACGTATATGAAACCTTTTGTCCTTTATTCTAAAAGGTTCAAATAATATTTAAGGATAAAAAAACAATCGAAAATTTCAAATTTCTACAGTGCTCTTACCCCTTTATTCTTTACTGGATTCATCTTTCTCAGAAGCTCATCGTCTTTTCATTTACATTTTTAGCTTCTCTGTTCAACATTTCAATTCAATACTTTCAAGTTCGAAAATTCGTGGCAACATATTTGTTGCAGCAGACCGAACAAATTTTGTGCAGTTTCTCATAGAATTTGGTTACGCCACTGCATCGCCCTGAATACAAACGATATTTTCATTGCTGAAAAACTGATTCACTCTCGTGTTCCTTTTTTTTAGCTTTTCGAATATGTAATACTTCCGAGCACGTCAGAAAAGATAGCATCGTCTATTTCCCAAGGTGACAGGTTGCGAAATCGTTTCTTGGAGGCTGAATCTCACGGGAATACACAAGACATCCCTTGCAAAATGTTAACGGTATTCCGTAAACAAGAAAGATCCCTCTGAGATAGTTTACACGGAAACATTTGTGATTGCAACCAACTCGGATCCGAAGTGTTTCGGTTCGAAAAAGGTAATGGATGTCGATATACTTCACGATTCATGTAGCTCTTCTGATTTCAAGAAAAATCATACAGAAATAAAAATAGTATGGAAGTGTTTCTTTGGTCAAATTAGGATTTCCTGCTCGAGGTACGAAGTTTGACTCATGCAGCGCCAGTGCACAAATTCTGCTAGGTCCTAGTGCCTCGTAACATACACTAAATTATCTTTATATGATATTTTTTGTGAAAGTGTATAAAGTAAGTTCAATATTCCACCTTATACTTTTTATTCGGGTAGAACTCTGATGAGCGCTTAATTACGATTGATTGAAAACTTCATCTACCTGTATATTTTGACGCGCTGAAAACAAATATGATAGTGGAAAAACTATGAAAATTTATGTTTTCTTATTTATAACAGTCAATATTGAAAAAAAAAACTAGAGATGACTCAGCACCCTCAGTTTTCGAGATTTGCTACCCTCAAAGTGTCAAAAATACGTTATTTGGATGTATTCGAGGCCTCGTTACATCGTAAAAAATTTTTTTTCCCAAAACTCATTTGCCCAAGGTATAAACGTAACAAACTATGTCTATCACAGCTTGTTGTATGTTGATATAACCCTGGACCCCCACAACCCGATTTCCTTAACCCTCGAGCCCAGTAACCTGTTATGCAATAATTGGGTTTCAGGGGTCTGGGGTTATGGAATCACAGGTTATCAGGCTGCAGAAATCGATCACTTTATAGAAGTTCTCAGTAAGAATTGATTGAAACTAAGGACGCAGGATTTTGTCACCGAGAAATAGTCATCGTTTTATAAGAGCAGCTCTAGTTTCCCATGAGGAAATTAATCTTGTTAATATTTTTACAGCTGTTGTTCATTAAAGAAAAGATAGTCGACTAAAACATGAACTGAAATAACAATTTACAGAGCACCGCAAGATACTGAAGACAAATACAACCCTGCCAATCTCCGCTTTTACAAGGGAGATTTCGAATTGAGGCAAAGTAGAACTTCTACGCTACGGATTACGGAGAAGAGTCTTGTAAAGGAATTGATCGTTATTCGAAGGAACTTGCTGTACAGTGTCGTCCAGAGTCCTTCTTACAGGATAAGATTCTGGCAGCACAAGTATTAAACGAATGGGCGTTGTAAAACTCCCATGAAACAATCATTAGGTTCAGCTCGCAAGAGAGTCGTAGTGCAAATGGAGAAGCATTACAAAGTAGATTGGAACCTGCAGTGACTATTCCATGTACTTCGAAGCAACATTCAAAGAATCTAGACAAATATTCAACTCACCTTGCCCCCAAAATGTATTCCTTTAGGGAAGATGGACAAGGAGGTTGTTTTCACCTAAAACCAAGAAAAAAAAAGAGTTTTCAAATAAGATAAAAAAGCATAAGTTGAGCTCATCTGCAGATTAGGTTTGCAGTATATAGATGTGTGTTTATATTGTATATATATATATACATGTGTATTGGGGCGGTCCAAAAAATTCTTTTCGAATTTGTATGCTAAACGCCCGGAAATTTGTTCGAATCCACAAAAAATAAACTCATTTTTTTTTAATGATATTCAAGGGTGGCGCAAGCCTCATGAAGTTTAACACGTAATTCCCATGAGAAAAAAAGACGTTTTTGTAGATTTTATTCAGAATTATCAATATTTTCGAGTTTTTGGCACTAATTATGATTTTCTTGCGGTTTTATTAAGCAGATTGTTCCAAATACATAAAATACTACTTTATACTGTATATTGTAAGAATTTTCGGGATGTAGATTAAGTCTCAGGCTTTTTTAAAGCTACCTGATGAGGGTGTCGGTTTGACGCCGAAACGTAGTAGCGACGTTTTACCGAAGAAAGTTGTCCGGTTGAGGTCGGAATAAAAAAATGCTGCCTTTGTGTACATCTATGTTTATTTCCTGGACGTAAAAACCTGAGAAATAATCTACATCCCAAAAATTCTCACAATATACATTTTATTATTATTTTCAGCAACTTTCTTTTAGAAAAGGGTTAGGAAGTCAAAGTTTTTCCTGAATTTTTCAACTTATTTTCGAGGCTTCATTTGAAGTCAGGTGATAATCAATTGAAGTCAACAAAAATAATTGGTAAAACAATTTTTTATCAATTATAACAATATTCTCTCAGAATAATGCTACGAAGTTGCGGTTTTTTTCTGACATTGTCAACTTTTTTTCCACTTTTCAGTTGGAATGAGTAATTATTTTAATAAATTTAGCAAAAAAAAATGTTTAAACAAATTGTAAATATTTATAGCTATCTCTTTCAAGATTCATACTACATAGTTTCAGTTTTTTCTGAAATATTTAACTTTTTATCACTTTTCAATCACAATAATGTAAAAATTAATTCATGTTAAAAAAATTATTGTTTAAATAATTCATTGTCTTTGCTAATAATATTTTCTTTGCCAAATGGTAGTTTTAAGTATCTGAAATCTAATTAACTGACATTTTTAACTTTTTGCCCACTTTTCACCTAAAGTGAGTTAATAATAAAATTGAATTGAACCAAATTATTGTTCAAGCAAATTATTAATGTTTATGGCTTTCTTCTCCTAGATTAGTGCTAAAAAGTTGCGGGTTTTTCAAAACTCTTAAGCTTTTTGTCCACTTTTCACTTAGTGAGGTAATAATTAATGCGAGTTAACAAACATGCTTTTGTGAACGATTTATTATTGTTTATAACGATTTTCCATCAACCATTATATTTTTGATTGAGAATACTGTGAGGTCGGAAATTCAACTCTTTAGTTGAAAGTTGAACTGCTTTCCTAAAAACTCAAATTTTTGCGTTGAAGATCCATAAATTGAGTAGAAAATTCGAAATTCACATTTCACTGAATGAATTCAGCTTTTTGTTTTACTTTATTTTTTTTTTTTTTGAACATTGGGAAAATAACAAGAAAAACTTACCTTGAACAATACAATACTATTTCAAATATGACTCTCTCTAATGTTTATTTATTCTTTGTTCACAACTGAAAAGGTAGAACAAAGTGGAAGATTTCAGAAAAACCGCAACTTTTAAACACTTATCTAAGAGGAAAAAGCTATTAACAATAATAATTTGTTGAAACAATTATTGTTTTCAAATTTATTTAAATATCAACTCACTTTGAGTGAAAAGTGGGCAAAAAGTTAAAAATTTCAGAGAAACGCGCAATTCTCTATCATGAAGCGAAGAAAATATTATTAGCAATGATAATAAATTTTCTACACAATTATTTTTTTAACACGAATTATTTATCACTCCAATCTAATTGAAAATTGATAAAAAGTTCAAAATTTCAGGAAGAAACCGCAACTATGTTTTATTAATCTAGAAGAAGGTAGCTGTAAGCATTCACAATTTGTTCAAGCAATCATTTTTGCTAAATCAAATTAAATAATTGCTTACTTCAACTGAAAAGTTGATAAAAAGTTAAAAATTTTCGAAAAAACCGTAAGAGAATATTGTTATAATCACAGAAAATGGTATAAACATTCATTTTTGCTAACTTTAATTGATTATTACCCTTTTCTGAAAGAAAATTGCTAAAAACAATAATAAATTGTTTTCACAATTCAAATAAACATATCATTATCAGTGTGAAGTAGCACCTAATGTATTCGAAACAATCTGCCTTAAAAAAATCGCAAAAAAATTATGATCAATGCCAAAACTTCGAAAAACCGATTTTTTCACTAATGCGGGTTTTTTGAGGCCCTATGAAGCAGACTTATAGGGGTGATATTTGGAAAGTAATATTTGATTCGCATTTTCTCTCATAGGAAATACGTGTTAAACTTCATGGTTCTTGTGCCACCTCTAAACATTTTTCATTTTTTTCAAAAACGCATTTATTCTTTTGTGGATTCGAATTAATTCCCAGGCGTTTTGCATAAAAATTTGAAAACAAATTTCTCTAATGCATTTTCGAGCAACCCTTACTTGTATATTATACACTCATCTAGGAAATTATCTTTAATTGGTTGAGTATGAATTTAAGGACACTCAAGACCGAACTGCTTCTGTTTCCAGGCGATGCGCAAGCTGAACGTTGTAATTTTGAGCAGAAAATACATGATTTTTAGGAGGAAAATGAATCTTCATTATTGATTAAAACAAAAGGAAATGAGAATTACTAGTAAAATTTCTTTTCAAGAAAAAAAATTTTAATATTAGTTGAAAAAAGTGATTCTCAGAAGAGTGGCCATAGTAGTGAGGTAGTAGAGTACATGGAAAAGTATAAACTTTTGGCTCTTGTATATTGACCTCCCGTCAATTAAAGACGGTATGGTTTGTTCAACTATTATCGGCCTAATATACTTTTCGCGGAATGTAAAGTATGAATCAGACGAATGAAGAAGGATCAAAATTCAAAGAAAACTACTTACAAAAATATGATTTTATCCTGGTTCCCATTGCCTTCAAATTTACATTTGGAAATATTCGATTTGTGACCTGTCACATTACACATGCTCGCAGTCCGAGAGAAAAATATGACAATGAGATTTTCAATCCACTCACATATGTAGGTACATGGTGAGAAATGGCTGGCTCATCCCGAACTTGATATGATCCAAAATATCTATTTTCAAGGATGAGCCATAATATACCTACACGGAGAGACTCCTCATTGCGTGACTTCTTCTTAGCATTAAAATTTTGGATTCTTTGAATGGAATATAGGAAAAATCTATGCTATCAGGGTTTTAATACTATAAATTGTTTTCGTATGAGCAGCTTTTGGCACCCACAGTCTTTCTCTTTCATATTGAAAGTGAATTTGATGTTTTTTGCAATTAAAAAAATTTACTACTTGATCAAGAAACATGTTCCTGTTTCTCTTTTCATGGAAATTAGAAACTACTTTAGGAAGAAGAATTTGAAATTCGAATTGGGTTAGAAAAGTAGAAGCTTGCAGGCGAAGTTAAATGTAACTTGCAAGCAGTTCGTAAATTTGTAACTGGCAAAGAACTTCGTGAATAGGTTTTTCCATATTTTATGGAAATATTCTGTTCAGATCGGTGTCATTTCAAATAAAGCGAGTTCTCCACTCCAATCCACAGGATCGATATCTTTCCTCATAATTGAGGTTAGTCATCATCCATGTTATGGATATCTCAGATCATTTTTCTACCAATTTGCATTAAAGCTTGCAGAATGAGAAAAGAATGATTATTCTTCAACAACGTACACCTGAAATGAAACGTCAGCAATTATTAAACAATGGGAATTTAAATACCACTGTGATAAATTATACTAATTCTTTCCGTTACACAACTGCCCTACAATATATATTTTCCTCTTCATCTCATGTTTACTTATCTACAAGTTTGACTGATAAATTGCAATCGTGATGAATACAACTATTTAAGGTTGAAACTGACAGTTTTGTGCATGTGTGATGTATACTTCACTCGTTATACATATACTACACAAGAATGAAAGAGAGAGAGAAAAAAAGAAATAAATAAATAAAGGGAGAGAGAGAGAAAGAAAGAGAGAGAGCTATGTTGGTGCCATGCTATAGAGGGCGCAGAAATGTCCAACGCGTGAGCAACGGTTTAAATAACTGTCACTTGTCAATCCCCTCTCTTGCCACCTTTGATGCGTTCACGCGATGAGCGGGATGTGGAATAGGGTCATCGGCAACCGCGCTGTGTGAACATTGCGCGCAAATAGGTGTGTGGTCAGGCGTAGTCAGACGAAGCCCGTGGCGTAACGAGAAGAGAATTCTCGATGAAGCGCTCGGAGAAGGGGAAGAAAGGAGAAGCGCGCCTACCGCTAACCTTGAATGGGCACCCCTTCAGTCGCACTGAACGTGACGCGGACGGTGTGTTCCCGTTTTTAGCAGATAGGTGGCCTCGCTCAGAGTATAACTCCCAAAAGAAGCAAAGCTTCAAAAATTTTAACGTCGATGAACAGAAAAGACGATGATAAAAATATACTAATGAAGAGTCTTAACATGAAGAATGAATACTATCGTAACATTTGATGTACACGCGCTCTTCTCAGCAAATTTTGAAAGTAAGTAGGGATGCGAAACTATACATTTGGTGTGAAAGCATCTTTCGCAATTTTCGTGTGTGAAATTTGAATAAGGTAGGACGAGTGGCGAAGATTGTAAAACGTTTGCTTTCGGAGATGATTATTAATAACTTCCACGCCCTTTGGCTTCTCCCCGTAAGTCAACGGCCTGCTCTATCCCGGTGGATAAGGAACGAGAAGTTTATTCAGAAAAACCGCTTTCCGTCGTCACCATGGCTTACACCTTTCCGGAGAATGAATGAACGATGAATTAATCAAGGCTTGAGTCTCCTTTGATAGGAAACACAGAAGTTACGATGATCACCGCCCTCGAGGTGGAAAGTTGGCTTTGGAAGTTTGATCTTACAGTAATTGCAATAAACGAGCGTGAAATTAGGTTTGCTGTCTGCGTGTCTATTAGCTTATCATGTCCAACTAATATTCTAAAGTTTCAGGTAACCCGTGAACACTTGCTGATTAGACTCTCCATAAAATTACAGAACACAAGCAAATTTGGAGATTTCTTTTCTCTGCAGGAAGAAGATATTCCGCAGGCCTATTTTACTATTTACACTCGCTTGGATAACTTGGCACTAGATCGACTTGGCCGGGGCTCTGAAGTTCGGCGAAAACGAACCAGTCAAAACGTGCAGTCATCTTTTCCTCCACAGCTACCTGAGTTCTCTTCCCCTTCCAGTGGAGTCACCCCTTAGCTACCACAAGAATGCTTTCCGTGGAGTTCAATCCCTTGCGGAGACAATGCCCGTCACAAAGATTTCCCATGATCCCTTAAAGTTTTTTATAAAGAGCACAATTTCGCATCGTTACACATGATTTTTATTTACAATTAGTTTCTGAATTTGGATTATTACAATGAATGAAGAATTCCATTCCTAAGTATTCAATACAAAGAAGAGAATATACCATCTTCAAACATTGAATCTGAAATTTTAGAATCTCCAACGTTCTCGATGAGGAATAATTCAAACTTTTACCATTCTAAAGTCAGTATAAAAATGTTCAATCTTGACCTTTTTTAATTCAAACTTGTTCAAATCCGAATCAGGAGAGTTTGAATGCTTAACTAAAAATGATAATATTTCAATTACTTTCCATATGAAATCTTCCTTTTTAGATGTTTGAATAGGAAATTGTTAAATTTCAAATATCTTGCACATCTTTAATAACCTGATTTCTGAAGCATTTCATTCAAAAGGGTTCAATTTTTAACGTTTTTATTTAGAAATCTTACAACCTAAATTACTTGAACGTTTAAAGAGAAAATTGTAAAATTTTATAATCAAAAGGTAAATCCAAAAATACTTATTTTTGACTTTGAACTAAAAATTCTATGATTACCATTATTCCCAACATTCAAAAATTTTTAATTATTATAATTTTGAGGTATTTGAATTTTGAAAAGTGAACACTTCAATGTCTCATGATTATATTTCAAACTCAAAATTTTATTCAAAATTTTGACAAATCTTTAGTCCGATTTCTTCAATTCAAAATACGAATAATTTTAATCTAATGGCTATATTTTCGAACTTAGAACGCTTTGAGCTGAAAATTGTTTGTTTTCGAGCACTTTATAAATACGAAATAATTTGAACTTATTTCATTTGCAAAAATCTTATTTACAGAATTATAATCTGAAGAAATCCAATGCCTTCTCGATGAGAATGTAATAGTCGATTTTGGACGCTTCGAATCAGAAATGATATATACGTCATTTCAATCCCTATAATTTCGAAATTATATACTCTCTTCAGAAATGTTCAATTTCAGACACTATGAATTTAGAATTTAGAGGTAAACTTCGAAAGAATTCATTTTTCAACTCGAAATTCTCGATTAGAACTCATTCCTTTCCGGATATTTAATCTGAAACTATTCAAATCTAAGTTAGCGATTATTCTATTAAGGGAACGTGAATTGCAATTATTATAATTCTAGTATCATTCTGATAACTTTTAATGCGAAATAGTTTCAATAAAACAGTTTCAATTTCACAGAATTCCCATTTGAAAACATGTTCATATTATTCATAAATCAAGCTTTTGTTTCAACTGGGATTGAACAATTTAAAAATGAGTCTCTAAACTTTCAATAATTTAAACGAATTATCTTGAAAAATGAAAGAATGGAAGAAAGAAGAAAGAAGAAATAAAAGAAAATAATTTTGAATTAGAAACTTTCAGTGTCCAATAATTTGATATCAAAAATTTTTTTAAATCATTGTAAAAAGAAAATAAGATAATAGGACAATTGAAATTAAAAATTTTTAATTGATGAAATGTTTAAAATTGGAAATTTCCCACTGAAACCTTTGAAAAGGCCAATTTATATGGAAAGTACTTGAAATCTTATAATTTTCAGCATTCTAACTCTCCCAATTTGGATGTCAACTAGTTTAAAATAAAAAAGGTCAAAATTTGTATACTGACTTTAGAATGATGAAAGTTTCAATTATTCCAAATTGAAAACGTTGGAAATTCTGAAACCTATTAATTATCAATCAAAGCAAATATCAAACCTATTAATTTGGTTAACTGTTATTTTCTTTATTTTTATCATCTTTACCATCGACATCATTTTTTATTTGAATAATAATGCTCATAACACGAAACGTTCCCAGAACCTGCCAAGAATGTTACCAATGTTTTACCTGGGGAACGTTTCACAAGAAAAAATTATAGTTTCTCAACAGTGGGAATCTAATCTTTAATCCGCACCCCTTCGAGAGTGTTTACAAATTCTTCTGTTCAATCTTTCCTCTTAATAACTCCGCATGAAAATTGCAAGGGAAATTGAGAATGTGTAATGAATTTAAGGGTACTTAGTGAAAAAAATGTTGATCGAATCAGATAATATTGGAATTTCTATTATTTTAAATTACCCCTCGATATTCCAAAGGAGTTCGAAATCTAAAATATATATTGATAGTGAGGTTTAGACGCCAAGCGTGTAGGGATGTAATATACCTATGTTATAATAAGAATGAACAATGATATTATTTATAAAGCCCTATTATGTCTCGAATATTCTGATGCAGTTTGTTTGAGATTTGTGGCAGATATAATACAATATGGACTTGTTACATAATACGCACCATGTGATGTATGCACTATGCATGACACCTTCAACTCGATAGCACTGTAGCGTAAACAGGAGCTTATTATGCGTTAACTTAACACCACAGAACCACATAACCATCGGACCCTGTGGCGTAGCATACGGCATCAAGATATAATTAAATCAGTATTTGACACTGGAGAAGGCTGCACTGTGTGCATATATTACTTGTAATGCGGGTGATTAAAGATCAGGGTAAGCCTAATAGTACAATATACATGTTGCATTTTATTTTAGAAATTTTCTAAGTTCAAAGTTATGCAAAAGTCTAAACTAGGAGTTAAAATAATTATATCTATTCTTATTTGGCCTAATGGAATATAAGAATATCAATTTTCATACATTGTATATTATTTATTTATAAGAAAAAAACTTATAAATGGGTTTTTCCCCCTCTCTCTGATACAATCCCAGATCTGGTGATGGAAGGACTCGAAAAAGACGTAATCAATTAACACGCTTTCAATTTTCAGTTTTTACTATCGTTATGTGGACGACGTTCTCACTTGTATCCTCGAAAACCAAAAAGACAATCTACTTCAATTTTCTAACTTCCACCACCCGAGACTACAATTCACCATTGAAATAGAAAAAAAAAATTTCTAATAACTTTTTAGATGTCACTTTACATAGAGAAAATAGTAACATCACTACCAATTGGTTACGACAAGAGACACGGTCAGGAAGGTACGTCAGTTTTGACTCAGACATAGTAATTAATGATAAAATTTCAGTCATCTACAGTCTAGTTCATAGAGCCGTCACACTATGAGACAGTAAATTTATATCAGGAAATTCAGAAATCATGAAAAAACACTTAAAAACAATGGATACACAGTTAAATTCATCAAAAAATACATATGGAAAAGGGCCTACTAACTTACAGCAAAATACCACGATCCACATAGTACAAGTCAAAACAATCCTAATAAGTTTGATCCTAAACAACTCATTGTGTTACTTTTTGTTAGCGAACTTACCAGGTTCTACAAAAAGGCCCTTGATGAATTCAACGTCTCGATAACTTTCAAATATGAAGAAGGCCCGTTCCACTGTTTTACAAGAAACAAAGAAGAAACTCTAACAGAACTCAAACCCCACATCATCTATATCATCCCGTGCGAGTGTGGTTGTGTTTACATTGGTGATATATATCGCAGTCTTCTAATGATTACTGATAACCTTCAGATTCAATTGTTCCCACTACAATTTTAACTAAACACATTGTACACAGATAGCCACATTTTCTCCAAAGTTCACTCTCAACAAAACAACATAACCTCACTCCTGGACATGCAATCACGGTGATGAGAAGTGCTGCCCATGATCACTAATTAAAAATACCACAAAAATGATCTGCAAATGATTGGCCTTTACTAAACATGAAAACAAACCCCTTTTGAATGTATATCTAAAGAAAGTAAAAAACATAATCATCGGAAACAATAACTATCTTCTATTACATGTATCAGTCTACAATGTAATATTCTGTTTGTAGGTAACAGCTTTTTCTCCCCAAATTTTATGTATACCTGATAAGGCTTGGTGCCACCAAGCGAAAGCTAGAAAAATAAACGCTTCAGCATTTATAACCAATACAAGACTAGTAGATCAACAAAGTCGGAAGAACGAATATATTCATTACAAATGGGTGCTTGATAAAACTTCAGAGCTGAAGATATTGAGTGATTTTTCTGAAATAAATTTTGACTGACAGAAATCACCTTTTCATATTCATGGGGAAAAATCAATCAGACAATAACTTACATTTGATATGTATCAGAAATATACGACTATACCTCAGCCATGCCTTCAAATCTCAGTTCAAATTGGCTGCTGTCTTGTAAAAGACATTTTTGCTCTGATTTTGGTTTTTTATAAATTCTAAAAATGATTGTTTTGAAGTTTCCCCTAACTTCTTCTCTTTTCCAGCCTAAAATATTTAGATTCTGAATTTGCTTCGAACTTTTCTTAGATGGTGAAGTTTGTCTTATTCTGTCTCATGCTGGAAATATAAGCTCCATTATAAAGAAACCCCACCAGGAACGAGGAAAATGAATTCATTTTCTTGGTTCTTGTAGGTTCATATTGAGGCAAGTGTGTATTTTCCATCTGTCAACTTTTCTAGAAGAAATTCCATGTAAACAACAACCCTCTCATTATTCAGAGAGTAATATTAGAGTTCAGACTATTTTCCTTCAGAAATGTTCATTATTTTTATTAATAATATTAATAATAATAATAATAACGATAAAATATTCCTGATAGAAAATAGTCCGAACTCTAGCAGGAATCAACAGTAACAGGAGATGTGGCTCAAGTTCCATGTCCAACATCTTGCAAAACTGAAGAACGAAAACCTGCATAATGAAAGAAAATACTGAGGTCCTACGATCGAAAATAATGGTTAGTAGTGAATACCGGATACGATGATCATGATGCTACTGAAGTTCGGTTGACAGATAGAGTTCCATAAAAGTTGTCTTGATTGGGTTCAATTCAGTGAAAGAAAAACAAAGAAAAGAAGACTCTGCCAGAAGTAATTAGTTGCAATCATTATCTTTTGCAGAAGCGACGTTGATAGGGTCAAAATTGGAATTCCTCAGAGTGGAGCTTCTTTAGTACTATGTTCGTGATGGTATTTCAATAACCTGTAATTGAGAACGAGGCTCTTCATCGAAAGTAAAGTAAGATAAGGCCAGACGTGGCATTATCTGAGAAGCTTCTCCGAGTGGTATTCACCATCTGTCTCCTGAGCTTTCGAGCATTGTCTAGCCCCTCTTATCAGTCGTAGTGAGTTTTAATGAGGCAAAGATTTAATCAAACTCGACTGCGGTGGAGCTGTCAAACCAACTTGGGTTGAGCACTTGATCATTCGAGTCACGTTACGAAGTCATCTGAATTGACGCAAATAATTAACTAATTCAACGAACGAGCACTTCTCTCACCTCTAAAGGCCTCATAAATTTTCCATAGGCAGCCATTCTCATGCATGGTTCTGCGGTTTACGGAATGAACAGTGACAATTTGAGATATCCGACGCTAGTAGTCTCTATTAGAGTATGTGCTTGAAAACCAAGAAAAAGCAACTTGTATTCTCCTTTACATTTCAATGCAATCAATTTTTTTACCGCTTTTTATCATCGTAGAGCATATTTTCTGAGAACAGATGAACCATAAAAACGAAAAGCAAGCTACATATGTGTCTTACAATAGGAATGCTGAAAGTCAAATAAGATTGAGAGAATGCAATTCGAATAAAAGCAGAAATTATTGCTCTGACACATAAGAAAAATTCGTTGGCAGTTCATCTCCCATCATCCTGTGAGTTGTTACCCCTACACAACCAAAATCACGTGCATAGTAGAAAATTTTAGTGACGCACAATCTTCAATAGATTAGAAGGAATCAAGAAATAAATCATTTTATCAAAAGAGGCTAGAAGCTTATTTTTTGAATTTCAGAAATCGAGATGACAAACCGAAAATCCAATGACTAAAATCTAACGAGCGCCCTCAAATATCTCGAATGAAATTAAAAAAAACGACACAAACATAAAAAAGATGAATGAGGAGGCAGTCTTCAGAAACCTTCTCAGAACACGATACAATAAGCGAGGCGAAACGATGATTTCCAACCCTAGGGTTAAAATTTCTAGTTTTTCAATCCTAGGGGCTGAAAAAAAGTTTTAAACCTATAGGTTGCCTCCTTGTCATTCGATTTTTAACCCTAGGGTTGAAATTTCTAGTTGTTCAACCCTAGGGGCTGAAAAAAAGGTTTAAATCTATATGTTTACTCCTTATCATTGCATAAGCATATTTCTCGCACTCACTCTACATGCATGTATGAATGGTGATTCAGTGGTGCTGTTGTGAAAAACGATATGCATTACAGGAGGCAAAACCGAGCGTTTGCAACACAGTGCGAAGTGGCTGCCCGAGCAAAGCGAGGGCAGCATACTATTTTCAACATGCTTTCCTTTTTTAACAGGGTCAGGTATTATGGTTCCCTCACTTATTCAACCATCTCATACCAACTATTGTACTGTGATTCCATGATTTTGCTCCACCTTTCCTCTCCGTGTCTTATAATCATCTCCAACTCTTTTTCCTGCCACTCTACATATCCTTCTTGAAAATCAAATACTCTCTAGACATGATCTTCTTTAAGCACGCTTGTGCGAATTTGCTTCCCTCTCCTCTCTTCAGCTCATTCATTTCTATATCCTCATTCACTCACTTCCTTCTTCCTCTTTCCCTATTTATAACCTCCTATACCTTTTCTCCCTTTACTGCTTGCTCTACCTCTTCCATATATCTTGCCTTCTCCTTCTGCTTTTTCTCGTTCCACATTCCTTCATATACTCGTTTCCTCCTATTATACTCCTTTTTGCTGATCTCCCCTCTTCTCCATTCCCTTACACTCTCCTTTATTCTATCATTACCTCTTTCACATTCCTCATCCCACCAACCTTTCCCTTCTATGTCCACCTTCCCTTTTGTCTTGCCATCTCGTTTATCTTTCCAATCACTACTTTCTCTCTTTCTATCATCCCGTCTACCCCTTCCTCTTCTACACCTTTAGACCTCCCCTCTCCAGTTTTGATATGACCGAAAAGTGCTCAGAGTCTATCTCACTCCCCACTCCCATTCCTACCATTAGCTTTCTTACCCTCTCTTCTGCTAAAATGTAGTCTATTACGGTCTACCCTTTTCCCGTGAATATTATTTCACCATCCTTGTCCCCTTTAGTATTTCGTTACGGATTACCCACCCTACCCAATCCTATCAAGTTCGAAAGTACCCTACACTCTCGATATTTTTCTCTATGTTTCGATTCCCTCATGAACTCCCTGATCACCAATCTTTCTCCTCCACCCATATCTCACTCATCATCACTACGTCCAATTTTTTCAATTCCTTCCAGAAACCTAAGTCTTTTTTTTCATTCCTGACACATTCCAGAATGCCACTTTCACTTCCCTCTCTTCTTCCGTTCTTGTCTCTATGTTTGTTACCCTTCCGTAAACCTTGCCGCGTTTCCTTGACTCACATCTCGCCGTTCTCCGTCCATTCCCCTTCCCTCCTTGCCTTGTTTGCCAGACTTCCAAAACTCCTTTCTCTTCGTCCCAGATCCTCATCTTTCCGTTTACCCACATCCTATCCCTCTCTGTTATTACTCTGCTACCTTTCCTTTTTTCTTCCCATGCACTCTGCCATATTATGCATTTTCTTCTCCTTTCCTGCCTTGTCATACCTCCTTCGATTCTTTCTGTTCTCCCTTTCGACAATCTCTTCTTCTCCATTATTCCGAATTTCTCCTCATTTCCTAGTGTCACCAAATACATGCCTCTCCTCTCTTGATCAATTCTTCCTAATCTCCTTTCTGTTTCTACCTTTAGTTTTGCCCCAACGTCCCTTATCACTTTCCTCACCTCTTCCTCTCATGTTCTGCTTTTCATTTCCATCCCCTTGATCACAACGTTCTTGCTTCTCCTCTTCCTTTGTTCTCCTTCTATCTGTCTTTCTATCCGTGTCAATCTCCTTTATACATGTCTATCATCATTCTGCGCGTCCTAGACGTCTATCCCACTATATTTACTTTCTCGAAACTTTCTATCCCTTTCATAATTTGCTCTGCCCTTGCTTCTAGTCAACTCAATCCCTCTTCTATTGCTATCATTTTTATCTCCCTTCATTTTTCATTTTCTCTTGAATGATTCTTCATACTTGCCAATTTTGTCCATACTTTTTCTTTTTCCCACACTTCCCAATTCTTTCGTAATTTTTTAACTTCCTCCTTGGTCTCATCTCTTTTCCTACTTCGATTCTCTAGCCTTTTACGTATTTATCCTCCTTATTCCTTTATCATTTTTACAATGAAATTTCCCCCCTCTCTCTTTCCGGTGTTTTACTTTCTAACTTGCTTTTTTCGAATCCTCCCGCCTTCTCCACTTCCTCAAAATTATCTTCCCTTTTTTCTTCTGCCGATTTTCCCTTCCCACTCTCGCTGCTCGTTGCATGAATCCGTTTCTGCCATTCTTCGAAAAAACAGCTTGACTTTCGGGCTCCTTGGCTACGTGAACGCGACGCCGCGTCGCTCTGCTTAATAGTTCTAAGTTAATAGGCTCAACCCTTCTGCTGTTCCCTCGACTGAATGTTGTTGAAGCAGACCCAAACCTAGTTGAACTTTACTATCCAAAAAAATCTACTACTGAAAATTTTAAATCAAATTTCCAATCGTAAGAAATTAAAAACAATTGTTTCACTCAAATGTATGTACCCTTATGGAGAGGGATCCTGAAAGGAGCAGTGCACGTATGAATTTAGTATTCATCCTTGTGTGCCTCCACCACAAAACTACACACCTAATTTTGAAGAAAACAATATGCATCACTATCACAGGAAAAGAGATTCCATTTCTAAACAAAAAGCATGAGATAAAACTGAACGAAACAAAAATGAATCATGCTTGGTTACTTTCAGCAATATGACTATAGAACCAAATTGAAATTCTTCCCTAATTCCCACATTAATCATGACAGCGAGCGAAGCTAGAGTTCAAAACGTAGAGACCCGAAATTATTATTGATTGGTAGATGGCGTTTGGGAGATTGATCGCTCGATAGAGATGCTGCACATACGGAAGTCATAAATGTGACTCCTTGCAGGTGAGACAAACCGCAGAGACTTGCGACGTACGTCTCGACAGCGACCTCCTATAAATACTAAGAGGCAGTACTCTTAGAACTTTTAAATAATTCAAACTGAGTATCTTCTCTCTTATTTATCAGTGCTTCTATGGCTTCATAGTGAAAATTACTTTCCTCGTAGAATATCTTATCAATGTACCGTTTTTATAGCAGAAAAGCAGCAATAGTGTACAAGAAATGCCTAGCGCATAACTCAGAAGTATTTTTCTTTTATAGGATAACTGAAGAAAAACCGTAAATCTATGAACAAGCTTTACGGATAGCTACCACACGTGCCTGTGAGAGATATTGTCATATTCCACTATGCAAGTTTAGAGCCCCTATACTTAGGATACTATCGATCAAGGAAGCGACTGCTTTTGATGAAAGGAGTCCTCTCGATGAAGAACGTGTCCTTGGTGAAGCTTACACTAGAGATAACGGCTTGGGGATGAAATATCCACGTCAGGATAACGTCTTTAATATCAGATACTTTAATGCCAGTAGAAGGTTCAAGCCCGGCTGAAGTTATATTGAAATTTGGAGAAGCTATGCAGTAAGTGAATAGAGCGCAAAGAAATTCTGCAGGAATAATAGAGAGGGTGAAAGAGGAGTCTGAGTTATAAAATAAGGGTAAAATTGAACTATCAAGATGATCTGTTTATATTCATGAAGAAAACCTTCTTAAATATTTCAATTACTGCCATTTTTTGAAATGATCATGTCACGAGCTTTTCAAGCCAATTTTTGGAGATTCTTCATGGTTATTGCTATTATACTCGGAGCAATGGAAACTTGAAATTTCTGGACTAGATGACCTCATTCCACTCAGTTCCACAACTGCCCTACGATTAAACTTTTTGTTCTCTTATTCTTTTATCTGCATGTTCCAGTTCTAACTTGCATGCTCCCTTGAGCATGTGTTTTATTTTTGTAGACCAGGCAAGTTGCGAGCGAAACTTGTGAGTGAATGAATAAGTGAAGAATCATTGAAGAATAAGTGAAGATCAGTCATGTAACTGGAAGAAGAAAATCCATATAGCACAGTAAAGTGACATTCGCATTTTTCTATCATTGCTGATGTTTCACCTCAGATTCGCTTGATTCTCACACTTTTTTATCTCTTGAACTCATACAAAGTTCGAAGAAAATGTATCGAAGTATTTTTGTGCTGGCTGCAGTGGCAACATGTGCTTCTACCAACGCTATAGCTCGACATACGAGGTGTGGCTACTAAATAACCGGACTGACTTTCTTGACGTACACCTAGAACTGCGAAAATTATAAGCAAGGTCGGATATTGATGTGTGTTTTCTCTCTCTTATCCATCAGGTTTCAAGTTTTTTGTCATCTTTGGTTGAACTGTAACATTTGTTTGGAGCAGACCGTGTACCACAATCCACAAAATTCGGAGAAGCGAACCCACAAAAAAATAAATAGATTTTTTTGAAAAAAATGATAATTGGTGGTGGCGCAGGCCCCATGAAGTTCTACACGTATTTCCCATAAGAAAAGAATACGTTTTTGTGAGTTTCATTCAGAAATCTCAGTATTAGGTGAATCGACTTCGAAATTTGCCATCCCTCTTCACGATAAGTCAAAGAATGCGAATAAAATATTACTTTTCAAATAAGTCTGTTTTATAAGTTTGTTTTATAGGGTCTCAAAAAACCCCCATAAGTGAAAGTACGGGTTTTTCAAGTTTTTGGGGCTAATTATGAATTTTTGCGGATTTCTAACGCAGATTGTTTCAAATGCATAAAATACTACTTAACACTGATAACTAGATGTTTATTTAAATTGTTTATAGAATTCATTATTGTTTTTAGCAGCTTTCTCTTAGAAAAGGGTTAGAAAGTCAAGGTTTTTTCTGGAATTTTCAACTTTTTGTCCACTTTTCACTTAAAGGAAGTAATCGTTTTATTTAATTTAGCAATAATAATTGGTAAAACAAATTGTAAATGTTTATAGCTATCTTCTTCTAGATTATTACTACATGGTTGCGTTTTTTTCCTGAAAGTTTTAACTTCTTATCATTTTTCAATAAGATTAAAGTAATAATTATTTCATGTCAAGAATGAGTTGATATTTAATTCAATTTACCAAAATAATTTGTTAAGCAAATAATTATTGCTCATGCCTTCCTTCTCTCAAATCATTGATAAAAATTTGCGGTTTTTTCTAAACTCTTAAGCTTATTATGCATTTTTCATTTAGTGTGGTAAAAATAATCGCGAGTTCACAAATATGCTTATTTTAGCAAATTATTATTGATTATAACCATTTTCTCTTAGATGAGTGCTAGAAAGATGTGGTTTTGGCGGAACTGTTCAACTTTGCACTAAATGGAATTTGGATGAAATTCAATTCGATTGAATTAGATTGAATTGATTTAATTGGTGGTTAAATTAGATTGTTTTTCAATTAGAATAATTTTTTTTAATTCAGCCATAAGATTTCTTATCAAAAATTTATATTTTAAGTTCGAAAGATCATTTCTTTGGTTGATACGTGGCTTCCGAGCTAAAGCTTGAGGAATTCCTTGCGAGACGATATCGTATCTCCGAAAATAATAATTTAAACATTGTCTTCCCTTATAATTTTTCATGGTCTAAAAGAGGAGATTTCCTCTGAGGCCATTTGAGAGAATAAATTATTCCTAAAGTCCAAAAAACAGTTAAGTTATCAATCAATTTATTTTCGGAATTGTTAACAGTTTATTTTAGTGGAAAAATATTATGAAAAACGTGTAGGAGGCTCTTTTGGACCTTCTCATGAAGAAGCCAGTTTGATCACTCTCGCGAAATCGAATATATATTTCCTGAATTCAAAGACAATCAAACAAAATAACTCTAGAAGTTAAGAAATTTGTGACGAAATGAATTCCAGTGTATTCCATACAATGACCTTAAATTTTATTTACAGACTCAGCATTTAAAGTTTTTCGTCAGAGAGGATAAAAAACAAATTTTCTTGAGCCCACTATAACCGTACCATTCGACACACATTTTATATTATTTGAATATTCCAGACGAAAAAACATTTTATTCCCATGCGAAAATTTTTCTTTGAAATCTTTAAACGATATTAGTTACAAAATTTAATAGAGAATGAGGGAGTTGAAATGTTTTCAATTCAGTGAGCAATCTTATGCATGGATAATACTGCGGAATGGAATCTTCGACAGTGCTTCGGAAGTGTGTGGTACTGCGACTGTAGGGAGAAAGTCGGGTGATGCGTGGTGGAATGATGAAATACGCGTCGCAGTCAATAAGAAAAAAGAAGCGCGCTCAAGTATGTTGAATACTAGAGGGCCTTAGCAATAAGGAAGGGACTAGGGTCATAAAGGATTAGAGTGATAAAAAGAGGAAATCAAATATGCTAGTAAACGATAGCAAGGATAAAATCAAAATGGAAGAAGATATAAAAAAGCAAAATGATTTTGAAGGAAATGAGAAACTATTCTGGAAATGGGTGAAGAACACTAGGAAAGGAAAGACTAGCAGTGAGGTAGTCGGAATTAGGAATGCTGACGGTGAACTGGTATGGGATTCAGACATAGTGAAAGACTGTATGCGGGATTTTTTAAAGAAGCTGTATGAAGTTGAAGCCGCGGAGAATGAAAACAGTGACACAGACACGGATACGTTAGACGATTACGATGCAGGTGGCAGAAGCAGAATCGGTATCGACGATATTATTTCCGAAATGAAAAAACTGAAAAATGGTAAGGCTTCCGGTGTGGATGGTCTTTCCTCTGAAGTGCTTAAGTTAGGTGGCGGATACTTGTTTTTGTGACTACAAGGGAGAGGGTGATCTAGGTGACTGTTATAATTATAGAGCGATAAGCCTTCTAAGTACTGTAGGAAAAATATCTACCAAAATACTCATTAATAAAGTCATAAGAGTAACAAAGGAAAGGATCTGGGAAGTTCTATTCGTGCCAGGGAGATCATGTGCGGATCAGATATTTAACTTGAAACAGATCACGGAAAAAAGCCTAAAAGTAAACAACAAAGTTTTCTGTGCATTTGTTGATCTGGAAAAAGCTTCCGACAAGGTAAATAGAGCTAACCTTTGGGTGATCCTAAAAGCATATGGAGTGACCGAGTGGCTTTTGAAAGGAATACAGGCAATATGTAATGATAGCAAAGCAAGTGTGAGAGTAAATGGACAAGTCAGCAATTGGTTCGATATTGGGCAGGGCGTTAGGCAAGGATGCGTTATATCCTCTTGGATGTTCAATATATACAAGGACAAATGTCTGAGAATGGCTCTCTTTGACGAGGAAGGTGTTGATCCTGGGACAGTGAAAGTTCGTGGCCTTGCGTTTGCAGATGACAAGATCGTTACGGCAGCATCAGCCGAGGAGTTGCAGAGGATGTTGAGCAGACTGGATACCAGCATGAAGAGCATGGGACCTAACATTAACGTGAATATAACTAAAATCATTGTGTTTGAAAGTAACGATGCTGAAACGAAATGCAATACTACCCTAAATGGAGAGAGCATAGGACAAGTTGATAATTTCTTGTATCTTGGAAGTTTATTTACTTCTGACGGGAAGATAAATGCAGCGATTTCCAGACGTATAATTGCGGATAGAAAGATTATCGGCAGTGTACGGGTATTACTAAAAGTAAAAATATGACAAATAAAGCTAAAATTGCTTATGGACAATGTGAATATTGAGTGGGTTCTAAAAAAATGTGGTGTAGAAGGAACGCTGTTTGACAAAGAGTGAAAGAAATTTGCTGAGATGGTTTGCTCACGTTGAGAGAATGGATGAAGAACGACTAACGAAACAAGTGTGTCTAGGTAGTCTGAATGGTAGCGTACCCAGATGCAGACCAAAGAAGGAATGGATAGAATGTGTAATGAGACCCTTAAGAGGAGAAATATAAAGAGCCGTAGAATCACAAGAGCGTGTATGTAAAAATGCATGGATGTGAAAGAAGCGAGAGACGTATGCCAGGATAGGGATGTCTGAAGAGCAATTGTATATAAGAAAAAGAGTGAAGCCTGAAACAGAAAATTTTGAATAATATTGGCCCGTGTAAGGATATCGCTCAATGGATTATTCTAGTAGTTTTGCGAAACTCTTTATAGAGATAAGGAATAAGAGATAAGGAAGCGACCCGTATCGGAGCGATGTTGCATTCCAAGCGAAGCTTTTGAATTCAAAAATTAAGATTGTAAATGAAATCAGTTTTTTTCTGTTCGCAAAAAACACGCAATAAATTCTAAGACTGATTTAATACATATCCCTGCCTCCTCCCCATACACATCCCCTGCCCGAGATTTCCCATGTCAATTCCACTTTCAAATCTTTCCATATTTTACTGTTATCCTTGTAACTGTTGATGTTTTTAATGTTCAAAAGGCATAGAACATGAATAATTTACACGTCTTATTTGATAATAAAAGATAATATCCTTAACCATTTTAAATCGACATTCTTAAACTCACTTTCCTATCTATAATTAATTTCATTAAGGAATTTATGAAAGCTAATATCTTCCCCCTGGGGCTTCCATGAGAGACCCGTTTTAACATGCTCGGCAACCGCAAGTATTGGAAGATATTTACCCAATAAATAAAGCCACATATCAGGGGTAGGCTGGTGGTTAAAACTTGCCGTGAAAATAAACCTCGACATCGTAAAACGAAGCCGTATAGAGACCCGCGGGAATATACGTCGTTGAACGCATAGCTAGTTCCCATCGAGTGTCGAGTCTCCCTGCAGCACCGGAATCGACAATTTTCACGCTTCGAGTATCAGCCGGACAATTATGTAAATCCTGCAACCGCTGGATTTGCAAAAATTGAAGTGCCAAGAAGCACCATCATTGGCTGATACCAGAGAACATTTAACTCTTATCTCGAGCAGTTTAGGTCCTCAGGGAAAAATCAGGCGAGGAAGGAGTATATAGAGACTAGTGTTTTGGGAAGGTCCATTAACTTTCATCTGAAGTTGGAAAAAGACTGCTTGAAGAACATAAAAGTTCAAAAAAAAAATTACGAAGGAATTAGTGCAAGTGAAATATTATATACATCATTTCATTTTATATAAGTAATTCTTGATAGACAGGACACTTCCGTGTCCAGAGTCTTGATTTTCAAAACTATAATCGCATTGGTGGAGACTGACACGAATGCTTCTTCTAGTTTTTCAAAACAGATTAAAAAATAAAACTTCAATCACAAATTACAGGATATTAACGAGAACTCAAAAAATACCTGTGAAGCATATCCACTAGGGTGGTTCAACAAATTTTTTTCTTCGAATTTTCCTGCGAAACGCCCGGAAATGTATTCGATTCCAAAAAAAAAATAAAGCATTTTTTTTTGTTTTGAAAAAAAATATTCAGAGGTGGCGCGAGCCTCATGAAATTTAACACGTATTTCCCATAAGAAAAAAAGACATTTTCGTAAATTTTATTCAGAATTCTCCATTTTAGGAGAACCAAGTTTTAAATTCACCACTTCTCTTCACAATTACTCACAGAATGCGACTAAAATATTACTTTCCAAATATCACTCCCATGAGCCTATTTTATAGGGTCCCAAAAGACCCCCAGAAGTGAAAAAATGGATTTTTCGAGTTTTTGGCGCTAATTAGGATTTTTTCGCGGTTTCTTCAACGCAGATTGTTTCAGATAGATGAAATACTACTTTGTACTAATGATAAGATGTTCATTTAAATTGTTGAAACAATTTAATATTGTTTTTTGCAACTTTATCTCAGGAAAGGGTTAGAAAGTCAAGCTTTTTTCCGAAAGGTTTTTCATCTTATTTCCAACGTTTCAGTTAAAGCTATATATAAATCAATTAAAGTTAACAAAAAAATTGTTTAAACAATCGTCTATCAATTATAACAATATTCCCTTAGAATAATGCTACAAAGTTGCGATTTTTTCCTAAATTTTCAACTTAAGTTCACTATTCACTTAAAGTAAGTAATTATTTTATTTGATTTAGCAAAAATATTTGTTTAAAAAATTGTAAATGTTCATCGCTATCTTCTTCTAGATTCATACTAAGTAGTTGCACTTTTTCCTGAAATCTTTAACTTTTAATCACTTTTCAATTAGATCAAAGTAATACTTAATTCATGTTAGAAAAGTAATGTTATAAACAATTTATTATCATTGCTAATAATATTTTCTCCGTTTAATTATAGAAACTTGCGGTTTTTTTCTGAAATTTTTATCTTTTTGCTCACTTTTTACTATAAGTGAGTTAATATCGAAATGAATTTACCAAAATTCATTGTTAAAACAAATCATTATTGTTTCATGGATATCTTCTCTTAGATTAGTGCTGAAAGTTGCGGTTTTTTTCTGAACTTTTAGGCTTTTTGTGCACTTCTCACTTAGTGAGGTGATAATTGATGCGACTTAACAAACATGCTTATTTAAACAATTTATTATCGTTTATAACCATTTTCTCTTAGATAAGTGCTGGAAAGTTGTGTTTTTTTTGTTGGAAATGTTCAACTTTGCACTGAATGGAATTTGAATGAAATTCAATTAGATTGAATTAGATTCAATCGATTCAATCGTTGATCAAATTGGAATCTTTTTTATTTGAATTGAAAAATTCGAATTTCAAATTTCACTCAATGAATTCAGCTTTCTTGTTTTAATTAATTTCTTCCAACATTGGGAAAAGAACAAAAATAATTTACTTCAAACAACACTATACCATTGAAAATATGATTCTCTCTAATGTTTATTTATTATTTTTTCACAACTAAAAAGGTAAAGCAAAGTTAAACATTTCAGAAAAAAACCGCAAGTTTCTATCATTGAGCAAAGAAAATATTATTAGTAATGATGATTAATAATTTAAACAATTATTTTTTATACATGAGAAAATTATTACTTTGATCTAATTAAAAAGTGATAAAAAGTTAGAAATTTCGAAAAAAAAACCGCAACTATGTAGTATTATTCGAGAAGAAAATAGCTATTAACATTCACAATCTGTTTAAACGATTCTTTCTGCTGTATTAAATTAAATATTTACCTACTTTAGGTGAAAGATGGTCAAAAAAGTGAAAATTCCAGAAAAACCCACAACTTTGTAGCATTTTTCTATGGGAATATTGTTATAATTCATTGAAAATCGTCTAAACAATCATTTCTGTCAACTTCAATTGATTATTACATTGTTTCAACTGACACGTTGGAAATAAGTTAAAAAACATTCCGAAAAAACCTTAACTTTCTAACCCTTTTCTAAGAGAAAGTTGATAGAAACAATAATTAATTGTGTAAACAATTGAAATAAATATCTTAACATCAGTCTGAAGTAGTATCCCATGTATTTGAAACAATCTGCATTAAAAAAAGCC
>WSXT02075379.1:0-12171 GCA_011762715.2 Neuroterus valhalla
AAAAAAATAATTTTTGATGTCGGAAAAGCCTATTGTGATACAGAATTAAACTTACTACAGAGAAAGTATCCATGGTGCATGCCAACTAAAAAGACGAAAATGCGGTTCAGATAAATATTAACCTATAATCAATTTGATTTTTTTCAATTCCAATGGTGTCAACGAAAAGTGTTGAACATAACCACTATTGACTCTGAACTCAAATGGCAATAGATCGTAAGAAATATATCTTTTGATATTTCATGGATTTAACACCATTGTAAGGAAGAAAAAAAACTAAAACGTATCAAATACACGAATATAACAAAACTAACAGGTTTAATGTTTGAAAAATATACATAATGAAGTGTAAAAAATTCACTCCACAATATTAAGAGAGAAGATCAGATGGTACGATTTATTTTAGCACTCCATATGACAATTCATTAGCTATTTCAAAATACCAAGTACAATAGTTTGTGGTGGTCCAGAACTTCGAGTTTTTTATTCGAATAATGACTGAAGCAAATAGAGAGCCAATCTCTGCTTATTAGATATACTTCTTTAGAATTTAGGAGTTTTTCCCATTCATTTTAGTATATAATATAAAATATACAAAGAAGCCCTATTGTATAACAAATATGGATCTTTTGGAAATAGTATTTTTATGTAAGATACGGTTTCCTGGAAAAGTCATTGAAATAGATCTTGTGGCAATACTGTGAATCGTGAAAGGAAAAATTCACATTTTTTCCTTACTCATTCTCAATGTCACGTGATGAAGAGGTACTCCTGTTACGAAGATACTTGCAGAGATGGTAAGAATTACACTTACCGCCTAGACGAGTGCCAGTATCGGAGGTTGTGGTTCTGATGCGAGAGAAATTAGAAATCCAGTTCGAACCAGATTTGAAGCGACGACTGACTAGGCGAAGGTGAACACTCAGGACCGTATGTATAGTCTCGTGAATACGTGCGTCGCAAGTCTCCAAGTAAACAACTTCTATACTACGAATTACGGCCCTGTCTTTTCAAGGCTGATGGGCTGTCGAGCTGCATCATGCGAGGGTCGGGGGGAGGGACAAAACCACTCAAGCATGAACAGCCGAGAAACTGGCGCTGACTTGAGAGGAACCCGTCCAAGCGGTAAGTGTAATAATGTTTTCGAGATTGGCCATATCCGGAAGATATGATCAACACAGGCAAGCAAATTTATCAAAGCATTAAGGTGTTTTATGAATGATAGGCTTTCGCCAAAGCCATAATTCTCTTACACTGATTAATTGTTTGTTGTAATATTTGTCCCACCTCAGCTTAAAACCCTAATGGAGGCTCGTAAAGACTGCTTTTTCCAAATATTGCGTTGCTGTCCGTTTTTGTTTAGATTTAAAATCAAGTAATTCTTGCTCCTGAAAATCGGGACTGCCTTCCATGCTGAATAGCGAGATTTGGCGTGCACTGCCATGCCGGCCTCAAGTATCCTTAACAAAGGCGACGGATAACATCTATGTCGACCCTGAACCGTTGGTAATGAAAATTTCTTAACTGGGCGTATTACCATGATTCGTATTGTTGAAATTTAAAACTGTATTTTCCGCGCTAGCACTGCACTGGGTAAAATGAATTTGCGCCAGCGCTCCCAGGTCTGGGGATTTATCTCCAGATCTGAATAGACTTAAAAATGTCTGGGATTTATCAATTTCTAGAAAACTTCAAGATATTTCGTCTCCAAATCATAAGACTTTTCTCTTGACTGATTCTTTTTTTTCTATTCGGAAAGCAAATCAATGTTCTTTGCTTCGAATTTATTGAATGAAATATAAGAATGGGGTGATTTCCCACGAAAATATGTGTACACATATTTCTTAATGAAATTGATGCACCACAATTGAAATCAGTATAAACCCCTCAAAAAGATATATTTCATTTACAATGAAATAATTGGAAGTTCAACCAAAAAAGAAAAAGTTATTCATTTTAAAAAGAGATAATATTTAACAAAAGAGTTGAGTTTCCAGGCTGAATCGAAAAATTATTCAGAAAAAAGACATGATCAAAAGGAAAAACGTGAATTTTTATTAATTAAAAAGAAAACAGTTCAATTTTCAACTAAATGGACATTTGGTAATAAATAGTTACAGTTTTCACAAGAAAATAAAGTTGATATTCCATCCGACGCAACATCCGAAATTTAAAATAAAAATCCGTTTAAACAAACTGCAGAGAGGTGAATCGTCTAAGGAAAATATAATTGTTGTTATTTCAATGAAAAAAATGTTTTGACATTGAATAAAGCACAATTGAATTCTATTACAAAAGGAACATCTTCAACATAATAATTGACCCCTTCACCAAAAAAATTAGTTTTTATCTAAACTTTTGGGGAAAAAAAGTAGTTTTGGAAATAAATGGACGATTTTTTCGCTAAAGAGTTGCATCTTCAACCAGATAACAACAACATTTCGGTTGAAAATACAACTGTCTTCTCCAAATTCGTCCATTCATTCGAAAATTGAACTGTTTGCTTTTAATTAATAAAAATTCATGTTTTTCGTTTCAGTCATGTCTTTTTCATGAAACATTTGTCGATTTAGCTTCTTTTGAATATTATCTCTTTTGGTAATGAATATTTTTTCTTTTTTGGTTGAACTTTCAACTATTTCATGGTAAATGAAATATAATTTGACTTCCTATTTGAAGCGGTTTATTGTGATTTCAATTGTGGTACATCAATTTTATTCAGAAATATGTATACACATATTCTCGTGGAATTTTACTTTATTCTTATATTTTATTCAATAAATTAGAAACGAAGAGCATTAATTTGCTTCCCGAATACAAAAAAATGAATCAGTCAAGAGAAAAGTTTTATGATTTGGAGAACAAATATTTTGAAGTTTTCCAGAAATTGATCAATCCCAGACATTTGAAAGCCTATTCAGATTTGGGTTGCATCCCAAAACACTCCCCCCCCCCCTGCGTTTGCCACTGGTGGTTCCTATTTTCAGGCGCGAGAATTACTTGAATTTAGAGTCAAACAAAAACAGAAACAAAAACGTAATATTCGAAAAAAAGAAGTCTATGGGAGCGACCATAAGGGTCTAAAGAGGAGGTGGGACAAATATTGCAACGAAGAATTCATCAGTGTCAGAGAAATATGGCATTGGCGAAAGCTCATCCTTGACGGAGCACCTTTAGTATCGAAAACAGAGGTAGTGGTGTTCTCCGATATACTATAGACAATGAAATTTTATGAAGATGGTCAGATCCTTCCTTTTAATGGTAATATTAAAATAAGACAACGTTTTGAGAGTCTTAACATGCTCCTTTCATCAGTCGTGTGCTTATTTGGGTCGAAATCTAGAAATTCTTTTTTGTGACATGTGGAATTATAGTTTGGAAGGAGAAAAGAGCCAGATCAATCCTCTCATAATCATTCATGTTTTGCCCATTTACATTTTGTTTTCTCATTGAAAAATTCATACATGAATCAATTATGGATTTTTTTCTTTTTCCTGGTTTCTGTATTGAAATGTTCGATCTCAATCCTAATATATAAAGATCTTGACACCGGGAGATGAATATAAGAGGATCGATCCATCTCTTTCATCCTTTTAAACCATAATTCCGCATGCCACAGAAAAGAATGTCCAATTTTTACCTAAATTAACGGAAGGTTGATGGAGGGAGAATTTTTTGACCTTCAAAATGTTGTCTCATTATAATATAAACAATAAAAAATAGGATCTGACCATCATGATTAAATTTCATTGTTTGAAGTTTGTCAAAGAACACCATCGCCACCTTTGTTTTCAGTATATCAATCCCTCAGACGAATTAACACCATAGAAGCACAGCATCGCTTTGGATAAAGCGAACAATGCATTGAGATTAAATACCCTGAATAAAAATAATTTGAACGAAATTCAAAATATGAAACAAGTCAAGTTATGACCCTCACACGCTTGGAGAAGCTCAGAAACCAAGAATAAGGTCTCGCTCGTGGACAAGAGCAGCACTAAACAATTCGTGGCTTTTTCTTCATGTAACTCTAAGAGATCTCAAGTCTCTTCAAGAATTGTCGTCAAAAATCTGCTCCTGTTAGGGAATATCAGAGTTGTTTTTTTTATTCCAGTTTTTTGTTTTAAGGTCGAAGTTCATTTCTTGCTTTTTAAAAAGCAAGTTATTTCTTATGATTCTATCTTTCATTATAAAATCTTTGTAGCCTCTTACTGTTGCCAAGTCATGCTCTCTTAAGCTCGAAAGTGCACGTGTTCTCTTTCATCTGAGCTAAGCGTCGTGGTCGAATGCATCGAGCTTTCTTTCTCTGATTATAACTTGAAAGACTCTCACCACGGTTTCTTTGAATTTTGTTACAGAAGGCCTTTCCAATTATTTAAGGTCAAAAATGAAAAAAATCGTCAGGCCCATGCCTGAAACAACTAAACTTTTCCCTCTAATATTTCCTGAATTATTGCTGTGAAAACCTATAGAGAGATAAACTTTATTTTCTATCACTCTTTTAATCCCTATTTCGTATAGGATCTAAATATTCAATCTAGTGCAACATATTGATGACTTTGAAAATGCTGAGTATAAATGAAAAATGTTATTTTCGAATCCGTTACTAATTGAGCGGCCCGAAACCCACACGGTTCGAACGCTCCAAAACGCGAAAAACTATTGTCCAAACGTCCTCTCATATCGAAATTTTGAAATTCAAAAAATTAAAAAAAAAAAAAGTTTTTGTAGAGAATGACAGGATGTACCTTTTTTTTTATTTAGAGTTTTTCAATAAAATTCCCAGAAATCTTCCGCCAATATTGAGGAACAAATATCTCACTGGAAGTTGTTTTAACTTTGAAGTTCACTCATTACTTTTCTTCGTCGAAGCTAAGAAAACGTGCTTACCGTCAGGTCTCCATTGGCAATTAATTATTAATAAGCGATTGGCATTTTTGACTTGTTGCTCCACATTGTAGGCATCGTTAGGGTATAATGCATATGTATACCAAATTTCAAAAATTTTCAATAATATTCGTCCAAGTCGAGACAAATTATGTTTAAAAAAATTATTGAATTTGGCAACATTTTTTTATCGTTCTCCCATTTTTATCATTAAAAATATAAATCGGATTGAAAAAATCTATATGAAAAAAGGTTCCATCTTTTCATTCTCTACAAGCACGTTTTTTTTCAATTTGATTTCTTGAATTTCGAAATTTCGATATCACAGGACGTTTGTACAATACTTTTTAGCGTTTTCAAGCGCTCGGACCATTTTCGATTCCGACCACTCGATTATGAATATATCTAATCTAAGTCTGCGTTTAGACTTTGCGCTTAAAACTTTTAGGTATAAGCGACCGAATCCTTAGAATAATTCTCGACAACAGTCGGCTTATTCGAAACTATATTGAAAGGAAATTTCTCCTTATCAAGCAGCGTTGGGCGTGGATAGTAGTTGGAAGGGTGATCGTCCGGGATTTGGATTTTTGCTGCCCAACTATTCGCATAAAAAGTTCCAAAATTTTATTTATAGCCTATGGAGAGAACTTAGGCCAGTGGAATTAGACAGGAAAATCGCTTGAATTCACAATGATTCTCAAGGCCCTAAAAAAATCATATAGTTTTTCTTTCAAGAATTAAATATAAAATAAGATTTGTGAAACGCAATCGAGTGGGCATATTGTTCATTAAAATTATTTCGCGAGATTCGCTCCCATTGCTTTACGAGAGTTGCAAACATTTTGCACTCTCGAATCAATTATCATAAGCTCAGTCTTTACCTTGTAAAAATTTGCAAAACGTTCGTGATGCAGCAACATCATCAATTATTGAAAAATCATGAATTTTTCAACTAATCTTCAGCGAAAATACCTAAGGTTATACAAAATAGAGCTTGTGCCTCATTTCATCGGGAAGAAGTTATTATGAAATTTGCAAAACTGTATATTCAGGGAAAATCATTGTTTTCAAATTTTTATTGAATGCTTGACAATTTAACTTCTAAAACTTCTGCAAACGTTTTTAAGGTTGCGTTTTTGAGTAGCAAATGTCGGAAATATTAAGATATAATAAATATCCAGTTTGCAAAACGCTAAAGGCTAGAAACAATATCAAAATTGCAAATTAACAAAAAAGTATATTAGTAAAACTATCGAAAATTACAAACATGTTGCATATCAAACTGAGTGTTTATTAACTTGTCACCATTATCATTTATAATTTGCAAATATTTAATAACTCAGGAAAATGTGTATTCACAAACAAACTTATAATATCAAAAGCTATCCTTCAGATTGTGAGGTTTTCAAGGTGAATGAAAGGTACCTACTAGAGGTTTTCTAAAAAACCCCAATAAGGCACAATTATGGGCCGTTTTCAAGAAAAATGTATTTCAATAATGATAATTATTAATTTGTTTTTGATGAAAGATTTGTGGTTTCTTTTCGTCTTTCACTTGGGAATGTTTACATTTTTTTTTTTGAATTCTTAATTTTGCAATAGTTTCTAGTATTCATATTCTTGAAATGAAATATAGAACAAAATGATTGAAACAAAAATTTCAGATGTTGGATACAATATTGAAATGTTTTCCAAAAAATAAAAAAACACAGGAATGAATTATCTGTTATATATCAATTTTTCAACTCAAATTGACATTTATGCTGGGAAATTATAATTAATAACGACAGGATCATGAAGTATCGTACAAAACAGAGTGATACATCCTAATTTTCATTTACAATACTTTGTCCCTAATTTAGTTCAAAAATAACGATAATGGAAACAATTGAAGAATGGAGAATTAAAAAAAAAAACTTTAACTATCCAAGTGAGAAATGAAAAGATACGGAAAACAGAGCTTTAGGTGGAAAAAGTGATTGAATAATCATTGAATGTGAAATTTTATTAATTATTATACATAAATGGGATGGATAAGCATTTTTCCATGAATAACAGAAGAGAAGTACGAGCAGCGAGAATCGAACGCGCAACCTTGTGACTATCGGCTCCTTTCACGCGAGCTCTATGATCGTCCGCTCGCAATTCCTAGAATGCATTTTTTACGAAAATGGCCTAAAACTGCGCCCTATTGACTTCTTTCAGAAAACCTGTAGAAATTTTCCTTTCATTAAGGAGAGACGCTTTTTTTGCCAGTGAAAAGTCAAAAATTCGTTTTGAGAAACTCATAATCTGAAGGATAACTTTTGAAAAGATAAGTTTGAATATAAATATAAATTTTGCCGAGCTATAAACAGTTTGAAAATCAAATATGATAATAGTGACAAATTAATGAACACTCAAGACGATTTGCGAAACGTTAGTTATTTCCGGTAGTTATACAAAAATACTCATTAGTTTAATTACAATTTTGATATTGTTGCCAGCATTGAATTGATTTGCAAACTGAATATTTATTATGTATCAACATTTTCCACATTTACCACTTAAGAACGCAGCCTGCGCAATTTTTGCAGAAGTTTTAGAAGCGAAAATGTCAAAAATTGAATAGCAATTTGAAGAACAATGACTTACCTTTAGTATACAGTTCTGCAAATTTGATGATAACTTCTCAAATTAATTGGGCAGAAACTCTATTTTGCAAAATATTAGAAATTTTTTTTGAAGCCTAATTAACAAATTAATAATTTTATATTCATTCATAATTTTGCCGCATCACAAACGTTTTGCAAATTTGATACAAGGCAAATACTGGGTTGGATTGAATGATTCAATGTGTCCCCCGAGGGTTAAAATTTTCCTCGTAGTTGTACTTTAGAGTTGAAGGGGACCTGCACCTTATGGTGGGTTCCAAACCACCAATAATACCAGCTTTAAGTACTTAGAGTAACCTTCTTCTTAAGAAGTACCGGCACCACGATTCTTCGGAGATGAACATTCCCTTGTTGGGCAAGTGTTCACCACGTGGGCCAACTAACCTCTTCTAGAGTTCAAGGCGGGAATCAAACCCACAACAAGCCGTAGTGGACCCAAAGCTCATGCCTTAGCCCCCACGAACTAATAAACCACTGAGACTTAGTTGATGATAAGTAATTCGAGTTTGTAAAATGTTTGGACTTTTCGTCGAGCAATACAGGCACTTTTTTCAAATCAATTTTCATTAATAATATGCCGACCCGATCGCATTTTACAAAATACCCTCAAGTGATCAGAGTGAAAACTCGACGCAGTCGTCCACGGAAAATAACTCAAACGTGAAGGACTTGATACCAAAATACAAGCTCAAGGCGAAAATTCAATTAAAAATCCAATTAAACATCTTTGCTTCGAATATTAAATTTTTCTCGGTTGCAATAGAAAGAGATAGTATTGAATACTGCAAAACACCTATGAATTTATTCAAAATCAGTTCAGAACCTACTAAAATACTCCAATTCCAAAGAAGTTTATAAGAGAATGCAATAGGACGTAATTCTCACAATTAAAGAATCTTCTTAGAAGTATCTTATCACAATATGCACTAACCTTACACTTTTATTTCCTCATCGTTAAAGAAAATTGATCATACCTATAACAATCCTGATATTTCTCACCTGGAATCGGAAAGGATAAGCTTTTATGACGGTAAGGTTGACCTTCTTTGCGACGGCAGGTAAATATTGGAATTCATTTTCCTGAATCAAGACATAAAAAGTCTGGCTCCGTTTCCTAAGCCAGATTTTCAAGACGTCTCTAACAAGTCGTGAAAGTATCATAATTGCCTGTCATTTAAGCCGTACCAAAGAACGTGTATATTCTCAAGGGGGCACTTTGTACTTACCTTATTATATAATTTTTTCTGGATGATAAGATAATAAATTTTGCAATAAAACAAGAAAGGGAATCAACAAGGCTCATCAATTAGTAAGTCATGTATATTTTATTTTCAGATACTTTTGAACTAAATTACGATTCAAATCTATGTTAAAGTTATGGTTCTTCAACGTCAATTTTTGTAATACATAATTGCTGAATTTTTGCTTATAACTCAAGATATGGCTTTAGATAACGGAGAGCCCAATGAAGTTTGAAAATTAGACTCTAATATGTATTGTATTCTGCTATGCATTATATATGTATTGATTTGATAATTTTTATCCTTCAAATACCTTTGTAACTTCTGAGGAATGTCGATTGATAATAATAATTTGCCTTTGAAATAACAATGATGCACCTGAGAATTATTACCATCGTTTAGAGACATCGGAAGTACCTTTACCCAAAAAGATGTCAATATAGTCACCGTTTATGATGCTATCGATTGCGTGAGCAGTGAAACCGATCAGCGAAATATTTTGCTCAGCAGTTACTGGTTAAAAAAATATTTTGGCCGCTGCTCACTGATTCGATGTGGAATCGACTATTTTGGATTTTTGCAAGCGGTGGGAAAACGAAAGTTTTACAGGTGTCTTTGGAAAAATGATATTATGACTCAGTTCAAAATCTCTAATGTTTCTTTATTAATTTGAATAATGTCCAAGAATTCGATCCATCGCTTTCTCAAACCCCTATCTGAATAAATTATTGGATTAGTGGGTAAATGTTTTAAAAAACAGGCAGATATCAATTGAATCGATAACCTAAAATATCATTACTATTTTTGAACATCAGTTAAAGGTTTTTTTGTAACTTTTTGTATTCCAGTTGCATCGCCGCCAGACAGAAAGGTCACAAGGGATGACATTGGAGTTCCTCCTGGCTCGCCTACGAACTCAACCAATGCGAGTACGAAAGCGAGTACTAGCTCGAACAGTGGTTCGCCTACAGCGCGATATCCAATCCCCTCGTCCCCCGGAAGAAATGGTCAGTTGTCAAGTGAGTGATAGAGTAATTCTTTTTTATATTATCTGCTTACCTAACTTGCTCATAAATGGTATCGATATTAATATGAAAATTATTTCGAATGAATTATTGTATTTATGCACATTTTTTGAATAAAATCTTATGATGCATTATAGCGAAAAATACCAAGGCTGGAGAAAATCCATGAAGAAGAAATTATAAGAATAAAACTGTTATAGACCATTGATATCAATACATTCATTATCTTCAACTATATTCAAGAAGCATTTTATGCCTTGGTATATTAACTTCGGTAATAACAAACAAAAAATTATATGCATTTAAAATAGATTTCTTAGATATTCTTAGAGGAAGCTGACTACAATTGTGTCGTGGGTTAGTGAATTTCCATGGAATTTGATTTCAGAGACACGATTTAAAGTTCATGTCATACTTACGTGAATCCTACGATTTCGGTATTCATCCTGGGAAACTTTGCGCGAACAACAAATGTTCAATTCTACATTAGAATAATACCCTCTCATTCCGAATGGATATTTCAAAATCAATTATAAACATCGAATTATTGAATATTTTTTGTATGCGTGGATGAATTTACAGCTTTTGACCATCGATAGTGGGGTTACCGGCGGAAGTACATATATTTTTGATTGGTTTCCTTTCCTTCTTCAAGTTTACGTTTCGAAACGATAAAAAAATAATTTCCATCAGCATTCTGCGATTCCAGAAAACACTATAATTTCCTTTACTTGATTGGGATTTTTCGATTTATGTAACCACAAGAACCGCAAAATCTGATTGATCCACATTCGGAAATAGTATTTCAAGCAACGAGTGCAGGAATCGTTGACCCCGCACAAGTTACTCATACTAATTTTGGTTATAAGTGCGTGATAAGGGATTGCGGGGGTGAGGAACAGGGGTTCGGAGTCAGAGCCCCCCGGCAGAAGAAATAATATACAAATAATAAATAAAGAGTAATTCAATCAATGAAAGTAAGATTATGTTACCATTATGTAACAAGAAAGATTTTCTTTCATCCTTAACGTCTTAAATCATGAGGAACGCATAAATTTTATAACACCAGCACAATATAAATATTCCTCTTCTTCAGAAGGATTTTATTTCCTTCTATTTAAAATTCCTGGAACCATTATTGCAAATCAATTTTCTTCTTTTTCCGGAATAAATATTGAGAGATTTCGAAAATTTTTGAAATCAAAAGTAATATTTTTTGGAAAATTGCTAGACATATGGTTTGTAATTTCTACATTTTCCTTTTGTTCGATGTTGAGTTTTTGTGCTGCCGCTTTCTGGATCATTTTTGGATACGACCTTGGTGCTTGGCAAGTAGATGTGATGGGCCTATCAGCTATGGAATCGCGAATTTGTTGAACGATTTTTCTCTTGTTCATGAATGAATCCTGAATGTAGCTCTCAGACACGGTGATCGATTCCCAGCCTCCATGTCTTTTCAAAGTGGTTATGTCACCTCCAGAGTCTGCCAGCAGGGTCACTAAACTGCGCCGGGATTTGTGTCCAGTGCAATTTTCTGAATTTGGGAGTTTCAGATAGGAATCAATCGTTCTTGGCATACTTCCGAATATGTTAACTCCGATTACTTGATTTAAACACTTCCCATCTCGATAGGTAAGGAAAAATCTCGAGGTTGTCGCGGTGGTTGTCGCATATCGATGTATCCTTTGCAAATATCAGGAAAGTCATCGACGACCACGAATGATTTAGGCTTATCATTCTTCGTGTTAGGAATCTCAACCAAAAGGCACCTGAATTTCGCCCTCGATTTTGTTTATGGTAAACAATTCCTCTCTTCTGCATGCACCTTGAACGCCGAAAATCATTGTGACCTGAAAATAATTGAATGCGTCTATAGCATGTGAAACTTCGTGAATATATTTATTTATTCAATTGTCATTTCAAAATCAGGAAAGATAAATTTTCCAACAGAAGTAAAATATTTAAAGTTTCATTTAGGAGATTTTCTTCTTTATAAAAATATATATTCAACCAAACAAAAGTTTCGCACAATTTTCCTTCCAAAACAAATTACTGAAATTTCCACAAAAGAAATGAATTTTCATTCCAAAAATCTAGTGAAGAAAATCTGTCATAATTTGATATTTTCCCAATTAATAATCGTACAGATTTTTCAAAGTAGAATTTCAACTAAATAGTTGAATTTTTAACCAGAAAGGTTATTTTTGTAGCAAGAAGCTAAGAAAAGATAGGTATTAGCAATATTAATTTGTTTGAACAATTATTCTTGTTGAATAAAATAAAATAATAACTCACTTCAAGTGAAAAGTGGGCAAAAAGTTTAAAATTCAGAAAAAACCGCAAGTTCCTATCATCAAGCAAAGA
>WSXT02075390.1:0-12171 GCA_011762715.2 Neuroterus valhalla
CGCTGTCGCAGCTCTACCGTATACGTGTCAGAGCGATACACTTTTCGTGCTGTCACAGCAATATGGAGTTTTCCGTGCACGCTATAAAGAGAGCTACTTACGGATCTATAAAAGGATATACATGTATGGAAATGATTACTTACCTAGAAGTAAGAAGGCGAATGCCACTCTTTCCTTCATCTCGAAAACTGAATCTTCAAACAATATTATCCAGTCAGGATTCCTTCCGGAAAAAGGCCTCTGAACGAAAACGACGTTTGGCAAGGAACTGTATACTTGAAGACTGATAACAGTTGTCTGTACCATTGCTTTTTATACAATTTGCCTACTCATCCTAACTAGGTCGTCAAGGTACTGATAATCTGAAAACACGAAATAGTCTCAGATAAAAACAGGAAATAACAGTAACAAAGCTCTACCTTCATTGATTTATATTACCTTGTTTTTTGCTGATGTTAGACGAAATTTATTTTTCGTTATAAGAACATATCAGTCGATTCCGAAAGGAGATATTGCAAAATCAGTGATAATTTCAACATTTTCCGATGTCAAGAATATGTTACGGAAACACAATCATTGTTTCCAATTTTTAGGACAATTTAGGAGAATAATTTTTTTCAAACGTAGATACTGTATGTAACAATCTTCGCAAAATCTCCTATGTATTTTGTGGAATCCTATTAGCATATTCAAAGAAAAGAGCATATAAACCTAGAAAGTAAAAATACTCAGACCACGCACTTGATAAAATAGATAACATATTAGTGCAGCAGATTTTAAGGAATGATCTTGAATGTTTCTGAGTCTCAGATTGTTTTCTCTGTATCATTGTAACATTCCTCTTATATCAAAAGGTTTTCCCCTTTCGCAAGCATTGCATTATTCCTTTTGAATTTCCATTCGTTGTTATTTTGACTCTAGAATTGATTGAATACTTATAATAATGTCTAACTATTTACAGCTTTGCTGTCCACACCATGCCGTTGATTCGCAGAGATGTTTTTGTTCCTTATCCCTGTTCCTTCAAAATAGGTCGATTGATTCTCAAATGTTCATAAGTATGTGATCGTAAAATGAAATAATATTCATTTCATATTATAAGAAGTTTTTTGGAATAAATTTTGTATCTTCGGAATATTTCTGTATTCCTCTTTTTAGTTATCTGATCAATTTTGTTATACCTTAGATAAAGGTACAATAAAAATCATTGTGCACTTCCAGGATTCATAATAGTGATTGAATGAATATACTGAATGAACTCTATTTTATATATTACACTCTAACATAAAAATTTTCCCAAGTGTAATTCTATGTTCGGGGTATAAAGTATCATCTGGTTGGAAGTTGCATGTTATTCTCAAGGAGCACAAGGCTCAAAAGAAATTCATAATTTGAAATTATAACTGTTTGTTAGTATATATTTTTAACTACGATTTTTCATTGTATAAATGCTAACATTTTTTTCTCTGAATAATGAGTCGTATGTACCATAAATATGATGAATCATTAAATTTTTAGAGGAAGAGTGAAAGAGAGGATCGAAAATTCGTTTAAATGAAATAGTTGCTTCAAAATATAGAGTGTATAGAATTTAAAGTCAATATTTTCTGCCTCGTTGAAGTTTTTGTTATTCAGATTTTTTTTATGACAGAACATGACTCGACCAAACCTCTCTGTTCGTCGAACGAGTGTCTTCACCCAAATACATTTCCAGCCCATGATTTTTATGGAATTTGTTGATTCAATTGGTGAAGAGAGATGGACCACAGATAAGCAGGAAATTCCTTTTAAAATTAGTCGAAATATCAATTAATTCGATCAAGAGAAACTACCAATTGCTTCTTAGAAATATGAGAATTCATTAAGTGGAGCATAATGTTCCTAGTCATTGAATAAAGTTAATTGAAATGGAAAACGTGACAAATAGAATGATTTGATCATAAAACGCAATTGTGTACCTTTATAAATTTTAGGACAACAATGAGATTGCCACATTGCAGTACCTGGCAGTAATCTTTCTAACCTTACTCCAAGTACGTTGAAAATATCGAGAGTCTAGGCGTAACGAAAATATTTGTGTTCTGCTTACCGAATCGCGGTTAACCTTCCTCGCCATTTCCAAAGACATATAATGTTATACTGTGTACATATTGATGAATATTTACGCTACAAAATGGATGAAAACAAGTTTTCTTTTCATTTTAAATTAACATTTTTAAAAAGTTTGAGCATGACCGAATAAAATTGTAGGTAAAATTGAGATTTGAGAAATAAAACATAAAAATACATAGAAAATACCTATTGTAGTGGAGGATATTTATTGTAAAATATTTCCTCATAGGCTACAATAATCAATGAATGTAGTAACCAAAAAAGAAGGCAAACTGCCATACAAACAATCTCTTAGTCTAAATCGCGAGCAAATGTCTTCTTCCTGAGCCAATCGTGTCCTCAAGACGACTGAATCCTCTGCTGGTTCACATCATTGATGTATACCTTACGCATTAGGGTCCTTTGTCTCTTATTCGAAACTTTTAGTCAGTCGTCTCTAGGAAATGTTTTTGAACATTCGTGAAGGCGATACGCTGTCCCAGCGATTGGTGACCCGACGACGAGTGACGAGGCCATGTGCTTTGGTACGTATTTCAAATAAGGATTCTAAGATTGGTGTAGAGATTTCTTTTTGTTTGAATAACATGAACACGATCATAAAAGAATGAGATGAGAAACAGAATCATTTGGTGACCACGTCCTAATCGTCTCAGTTATGTCGCAACACTGCTCTTTAAGCAAGACCATGATTCACGAAAGCCAGGATGTTTATACTTCATGTAACGTTCAGTGATCGACATGATGTTATAAATTCGTGTACATATACTCTCTTCAATCTACGGCGCGTTATAGTATATAACTTGGAATCGAGCTTAAGCAAAACATCAATAATTTGGATACTACACTCGGCACACTGCGTTAACATCTGACCTCAGATGTTGGCTTCGCTATCGCTTTTTGATAGTTCATACTCTGTGGATGATGTTGTGAGGTTTTCACCTTCATGTTTGCTAACCTTTTTTGACTCCGTAAAAGTCGTTACGCATGATTCTAGTTATGCAATACGGACCGTATAACTCATCATGAAACTTAAGTTTGCCTCCACGTTGCGTTCTTAGGATCGCTACCAAATCTTCATACATATACTTTCTGGCTCTTTTTCTTTTCTTATTGTAGGACTTTTTATTTCCTGCTTGTATTTTGGATATATCATCTTTTGCTTCTCTCATTGTTCCATTTTAGTTTTCTTGGAACATTGTGACCCACTCGTTCTCGACAATTTGTCTTATCTGCAAATCTTCTTTCATTTTCATGTGTATTACGAACATGTGTAATGGCGGTTCCTCTATTTGATATAAATCGCCGAGGATTTTCAAAGGTCGTTGACTGCTTTTTCAAACATTGGATAACTTCGGCGGTGCTCGTAAATTTTATTGCATGGAGCCATACGGACTTTGTAAAAGCATCTATCATAGCACAAATAAGATTTTAGATTCTCTTCGTAGACGGAAGGAGGCCGAGGTGATCCACTTGAAAAGTATCCAGTGGATACTCACCTTTTTCTATGCTGAGAAGCAGACCTTCATGCTTTCCATGTTTTCTTTAGCTAAAATACAGTTTATACAATGTCGTACACTTTTCTCAACTTTGGATCGCATTCGTTTAGACCAATAGTCTCTTTTTAAAATCTTTTCAGTTTCATTAGTCGCAAAATGCCCTCTGTCATGCGCTTGTCTAACTAGCTGATTTTTTTTTGGAATAAAAAATGGAGAAACGCCCATGCATAAACCACATTCTTATTTTTGGGATGATGAGCCCGATATATGCACTTTACATAATTATACACGAAGAGTACATATACGTGAAGCGCACTCATGGGCGCATCGCCCGCAAGAGACGAAGGTGAGTGTGGGACTTACCAATCGGCACCTACCCACTAAACCTTTCACTCCTTTTTCTTGCCAACCCGTTTCCCCGGAACAGCTTATCGCATTACGTCAGGGAAATGGGGATTAGGCCAATACGCCGTGCTTCGGCCTTCCTCTGCACTGACAACCTTGACTGCAGACCCCTGCTTCTGACCCTACCGAAATGTACCCATTGTCCTCAATAGCGCGAGAAGGTCCGGGAACCTTCACCTTTTTCGGCGCAGAGGTAGCATTGCGGAGTACTTTCGCACACCGCGGACCTGTGCCACGCTTTGCCGGATCTCCAGCAATTTGCTCTCCTGTCGGGTCGTGTGCAACCCGCTGCCGTATGGCCGTAACCATGACAGCGGTAGCACAGGGTCACGCGTACCTTCTTCCTGACACGGCAGGACACACACCCGACTTCGAGGTGTTCCGTGCACGCCAACCTTCCGGCGAAGTCTTCGAAGGCTCACTCGACGAAGGTCTTTAGGTTACCCCTGAAGGCCCTTTCCGTCAGACTCACTTTAACGTTTCCGTTCATGCAAGCACTGAAGTGCTTCTCAATCGCCTTCTCGCCTTCCGTGAGCTCGTCAAGGTCAAGCACCTCGACTTCCCCCCGAGAAACCAGTTCACGAACTGTTTCTTTGGCACCAAAGGCCTTCCTGATTGCAGAGGTCGATTTCGATCGGCCCCAACCCCTTGCTCTTAACCTCAATAAGCACATCCCCATGCTTTGTTTTCCGGTCTCTTTTGTTTTTTACACCAATGATGTCCCGTTCCACCGTTCTTCTGAAGTTTCATAGGACCTGGGCGTAGCTCAAACCCTCGCACGGCTTTATTAAGATCGCCTCGGGACGAGCTCGTTTCCGGACCTCCGTCTTCTGTTGCCTTCTCGTTCCCCCCTCCACAACAGGTGGTTTCTCCCAACTGGAGCTCGAGGCCACAGGTACAGGACCCTACACTCGAGTGTTCACCTTCTTTAACGCTGGCCTCCTTGTGCTTAGTTCTGGGGGACTCACGATAGGTTCTCTCTGTCTCTTCCCTTGGGCTGAGGCGAGAGTTGCCCGACGTCTCCGTCCGTCTGCGTCCCCACATTCTTCTTCTTTCACAATTTGAGCGATCCGGCAGATTTCTGAAATCCAACTCCATCATGCAGAGCTTTCTTTGTGTGCTCTTCTAGGCCCCTCCTTGTAGGAAGGAACATGTTGGTTTTTGTCCGGCAAAAGTTTTGCATCTCCGGAATTACTCCCTCCAATTCTTTCATCTCCCGCATCCCTTTCTCGTGCCTATCCTCCAACAGTTTAAGATTTACGCGCGCGTACGAGACGTCTTTTCCAATTGTCTTTTCTTCTTCTTCCGCGTTGTCGATTTCTCCATCGAACATTTCATCATTGAGGCTCCTCTTCAGTTCTCCAAACTTCAGAACGTTTCTTTGGCCAACCTCAAAATCCACGGAGCCAGCACTGGTCACCGCGGATTTCACCCGATCGGAACCAGTGGGGATAGTTGAATTCCCTTAAGGTAGTGTGTTTTGAAGGACCTCGCTTATCTTTGATTTGTTTATCGGGGTTCCTTCTCCTATCTGGTTTTTGTCCACCCTGGGTATTTGATTTCCCCGGCACCACCCATATCTGGGAGGCATCCCCCTACCCGCAACCTAAAAAGGCGCCCGATGGAAGACTAGCTGTGACTGCATCGCCCTTTCCAACCAAGCAATAATACTATCATCGCATTCTTTAATTAATATAACCTCCAGCAATAGATTCCGGCTTAAAGCGTCGACATGTGTCATTTGTCGGCCCGGTCGATACTCTAAGGTATATTTGAACGGTGCGAGGAAAAGTTCGCATAAATGCACTCGCAAGCAGAGGTTCTTTCTATTCATGATCATCGTGAAAGCTTGACAATCTGTGGAAATCCTAAATTCAATGCCCCAAAGATAAACTCTTAATTTTCCTAATGCTTTTACAATCGCAAGGACTTCAAGATCATAGCTCTCAAACTTTTCCTCGGCAGGTGTGGTTTTCCCACTCGCATAATATACTGGGTATATAATATAACGGGTTGGCTACATATAAATTTTTGAAGTGTCTGGAACGCTTGTTGTTCTTTTTCTTTAAACTCAAACTTAACAACGTTTCTCCATAAATTGGACAACGGACGTGCGATTACTGAAAATCCTGGAATGTATTTTCGAAAATACCCGCTTGGGCCACAAAAACTTTGAACTTCTCGGACACACGTAGTCTTTTAAAATTTTTGACTGATTTGATTTCATCTTATGTGGGACTTATACTCCTGGATTCAATTACACGTTCACGATATTCAACTGTTGATTGCAGAAAAGGGTATTAACTACAACCGAGTTTCAATCCAAATTTACTTGCCCTTCCTTATATAATACTAAGATTTCTTTCAGCTCTCCCGTAATCCATAGAATGTACAATCAAATCATCCAAATATGTCAATACAATTTTTCCCGAAATGAAATCTCTAAACATTGCATTCACATATCTTTGAAATACAGACGGCGAATTGCAAAGTCAAAAGGCACCTTCAGAAATTTATACTGACCGTCTGCACCAATGAAAGCAGTATACTTCCAACTTTTTTTTCCACGTCATCATAGAAAAATTCATTTTTTAAATCAAGCGTTATTATCGTTATTATCGCGTTCGCATTTTCTTCTTTCATGGCTGACAATCGTCTCGCTCTTTGATACACTAGCATATTGTCCTTCAGGATAATTTTCATATTCACTCCTACGTTTTGAACATTTTTGGCTTTGTTACTGCGCTATTTTTTCTCTAAAGAGTAGACTCTGCGACAGTTCCCGTTTATGGGGCAGTAGGGCAAGCTAACGGGAAGTTTCAGATCCCCCCCCCCCCACTCGTTTTTACTCGCGTGCAACGTTGTAGTCCGTACTCGATACACACATGCGGCGCGTCAAGCGCGCACCGTGTGCCCAGCAAGAGTAGGGACGGTCGAAAGGAGGAGAAATGTGAGAACGGGAAGTGTCGCAGCGTGAACTGTCGCAGAGTCTGCTGTATTCAGGATTCGCAATGAAAGTTAAATCTACATCATCTCCGTCACTAAAAAGATCAACTTTGTAAATGCTCGGAACAGTATCACCGTCTAAATCTTTTTCTAGAATTTCCGGTAATTTTTTTATATCTCTAATAAACTCTCCTGATGAACTATATTTTACCATCTTAAACAAAACGACTCAGAATAAGTTCTGTTTCTATCAATTCGTTCAATACTACGTGTACAGTCAATTGATGAAATTCTCCGCAAACAATTATTTCTGTTGAAAAACCAATAACGGAGGTGCCCTGATCTTTGCATAATTTTGGATGCGGATAAGTGTCAAATCGGAACCTGTATTAAGCAACGCCCGCAAATCATTCGTTAAAATTTTTACAATAGTGTGGGGCTTAACATTATCAGCCAATGTCACATAACAAGCCGATTTCGATGAGTCTTCCGCAGAATTTCTCTTTTGGGGACATTCATACCCAACATGACCGACAGCGCTGCACTCAAAGCACTTCCTTCTTTTTGACTCCAGTGGACAAACCGCGCTGACAGGTTTCTCTTCCCCGCAGTTGTAGCAATGTTTCTCTGTCGTCTTTGGCTGCTGCTCCATACTGCTATCCTCGGTGTCTCTTTGTGATGGATGCGTCTTCTTAGTCTTGTCATTGTTCGGCTGGTAAGCTCGGACTTTCATTTTCTCCTTTATTGCTTCGTATGATGAAGATTCAACATTTAGTTCTTTCAGAATCGTCGCACTGTTTTATATCTGCTGTTACAATATTAGCAGGACCAGCAATCTCAAAATTTTGTAAATGTATTCTTGGTATGTTTCATCTGAAGCTTTGCGTGTTTGACCTAGCTTTTTGTGGATTTTATGGCTGTCCGCTGATTAAGAAAATTCCGCTCTTGAAGTATTTTCAAACTGAATCCACGTTTAAGTATTTTTTAAAATTTTATGCACAGCTTCGCTGGGCCACTCAGAAGTCTTTTGGCATATATTACTTTTTGAAAATCTGACCAATCGAAAAGTTTGGCCAATTCTTTGAATTCTTTTAGACACTCTTTTACATAAATGGAATTATCGCCACTGAATGTATCCACTGTCTCCTGGACATCCTTGAAAGTCAACAAAAACTTCGTTCGACTCCTACTTCTATGACTGGAATCATTATCGCTTCTATCATCTGTTTCATCGTCATCCTTTAAAGCCTTTAGAGTTTTCTCTGTCCTTTCCCTCTTCACCGTGACTGTCATCTTCTTCTGCATTTCCATCTTCGCGCTCTTCTTTCATCGCCAGCACTGTCTTCAAACGAGTTACTGATTCGTCTTTGTTACCCGACGTCCTCATGCTTCTCTTCTTTAGTTCTTCTTTCAATTCTATCAGCCTTAAAGAATCAACTTCATCCGACAAGATTTTGTCTGTATCTTCGCGTTAATCCCGGACGATCCCCCAAAAATGGGATTTGAAGTAAGCATTCCAAGATTAGTGTTAAGATTTGTTTTTCTGAATAACATGGAAGATTTTGAAAAAATAAGATGAGGAGCAGAATAATTGAGTGGCCATGTCCTAATCGTGTTAGTTTCGTCGCAACACTGCTCTTCAAGCAAGATCATGATTCACATGAAGCCAGGATGTTTATACTTCATGTATCGTTTAGTGGTCGACATGATGTTATGAATTCTTGTTATAACATCTTAAATCTACAGCACGTTATTATCTCTACTTTGAATCTACAGTACGAAAAAAATCTCTGGATGAGATTCAAAGAAATTCCGTATGTATTGCGAGAAAGGAAATAAACTAAGGGTATCACTGAATTCGTCTGAGCAATATCTCTTGGAGATATTCGAATCAGATTGAAAGAATAATGTTTTAAACAAATAAATTCTTAATAAATATTTGCACATTATTTGAAACGAATGGATTATTTCAATAACAACTCCGAAAGCAAAAGCAGATAACGAATAGGAATGCCCTGTAGAGATTTGTCGTTTTTGTAAATGTAATACTTTGCAATACTACAATAACATGAAATTTCATCAGATATCATTATAATCATCCTAGTATAATGATACAAGGAAATGTAACTCAATATAGTATGATATAATACAATAACGTATAGAACAAAACACTTCATTATGATACAAAACGATAATCTGCAGTCCAATTAAATGCACAACAATTTAGCAAAATTTATCAGAAGATAATATGACACGATATACAGATAGATAGATAAACGTTTATTCTTCAACCTGTTGGCCTTGAAAGATTGACTTACTCACATCACCATGTTTCACAAATTTTTTCTTTTTCTTTTTACATAAAATTCCTAACTCTACCATCCGTCCACCCTTTATACATTACCATCCATCCATACCTTATTACTATGTCCACTCGCTCGCTCGCTAAGCCTTCCTCGCTTCGCCTCGCACGCATTTTCCTACGTTTCGCCAGCCTCGCATTGTCAAACTCTGTCTCCGCGATTCCTACCAATCCCTTATTTTCTATGCCTTATTTGGTATTCCTTATCTACTATTCACATTTTTTACATCTTTCTTACATATAGTTCTTCTCCTTTCTACACAACTATCTCCATTCCTTCTCCTCCTTCCTTCTCTTCTCCTCCATCTCGCCCAACACCTCTTCGCCCATGCAATCGCCCTTTTCTCCCCTTTTTCATGAAGTATTATTTCCATGCTAATTCCACACCACTCTAACTCCTCGCATTCTTCCAACCAGTTCTCTACCTTTGCATACCCCTTTCCACACAAGTCGCACATCCTCTTCTCCTGCGGAAGCCAGAACCTGTTACCGCCTTCCATGCTTCCACATCTCATTCTAGCTATTATTTCCTGGCTTCCTTTCTCTCCTTTCTCACACAAATACTGCGCTTTCCCCATTGGCACAACCCACCCATATTTCTTATCATACCTTTACTCTCTTATCCTCTCCTCCCCTTCTGCCTTTTCTCTCTCCATGCCGTTCCTCTTAACCATCTCATACACCTTTCTTCCCTCCTTGTGACTTCTTCTCACTCCATCCTTATGCAAACCATTTTTCCAAAAATATCTTCCCCTCTTATCTTCCATCTTTCCTCCCCCTCTCCTTTTCTCCTTCTCCCACCAACACTCCCTGACCAGCCTACTTCCCCCTTCTTCCATGAATTTCTCCTCATACCTACACGCCCGGCTACCCGTCAAAATCCTCAAACTCGTTCTCCCTGTCTTCCTTCTCGCAATACAACTAGGTGTACTTTTATCCAACCCCAGTGTCCATCTGATATAATTTCCACGAACCCTATTTACCTCCTCGCTTTCCTTCCACCCCTACACTTCTACTCCATACAGTAGCACACTCTTAACTAGGGAGTCAAACAGCTTCATTCTTCTTTCGAAGTCATCTGCAAACAACCGCTTTCCCAATCTCCGCACCTGCCTCATCACAACGTTTGCCCTTCTTGGCCTTTCCTTTATATGCCCTCCTGCACCACCTTCCTTTTCCATCTCCGATTTCCTCCCTTATCTCTTCCACCTCCTCTCCTGAGCACCATAACCTTGGACATTTCTGTATTTGACTCTAACCGACTCCGATCCAGGTACCTTCTTAACCTCTCCATCATCTCTTTCAATGCTTCCTCACTTTCTGCCAGCAACACTATGTCATCTGCATACGCAAGTGACCAAATTCTAACTCCTCCTACCCTTACTCCCGCAACTACTCCTTCCTCTAACTTCCTTTCCATGTCAGCGATCGAAATCGCAAAAAGCGTTAGGCTGAGTGGATATCCTTGCCTCAACCCCCTACCCGTCCAGAAACCCTCTGAAATCGTGTCCCCTTCTCTCACCCTATCTTTCGACTTCTTATACACCTTTCTTACCCCTTCGATCAGACCTTTCTCTACTCCCCTCTAATCCATCGTCTCCCATAACCTCCCGCGATCCACCGATGGAAAAGCACCTTATAGATCTACGAAAAAAGTGTACACTTTTGACCTCTTCTTTGCTATTTCCTTATCCACTACGTGCTGCAAAATATAAATATTGTCTAAAGTGCTCCTACCTGCTCTGAAACCCGCCTGAGTCTATGGGAATATGCCTTTTCCCTCGAGATCCTTGCGTAGCTTCTCTGATAATACCCTTGCGTACACTTATTGTACGCTGTCTCTATCAATGTGATTACTCTATAATTTCCCGTCCTATTCATATACCCCTTCTTGTACAGTGGAACTATGAGCCTCTTCCGCCACTCTCCTGAAAATCCCTCACCCCTCCATACCTTCTTAACTACTCTATCTCCTCGTCACTTACCTCTGACCCTCCCTCCTCTCTTGTTCTTCTACTTCTCCCACCTACCTTTCGTTCGTCTGAGCCCTGGAATGCGTCTTTGAAGAACTCTTTCCATTCCTCACTTCCTATCTTCTCTCTTATCCCCTCCCTGCGCTTTCGTAACCTATTTATTATCTTTCACACGTCCCCCTCGGTCCTAACATTCCTCAACTCCTCTTGCAGTTCCTTCTATCTCCCCTGCTCTTTTCCTTTACACAACAAACCCTTCTTCTTTTTTTCTAAATCTTTTCTTTCGCACACACCCTGTCACCTTGATTTTCAGATCCCACCATATCTCGTCCACCGACTCCCCTTCAAACGTGATTTCCCATAGCTGCTCCTGGTACTTTTCTATCGCCTCTCCCGTCCATATCTCCATCTCATCAACTGGTACTTCTTCTTCTCCCTGCTTTCCACAGCCCTCCCCTCTCGTCCACGAGATGAGAGGCTGAAGCTCTGATTCTATCCTCCCTTCCACTGCGCATCTCTCCGTCTCCTCCCATCCAGGCATATTCATGACCACATAGTCTATCACCGATGCTCTCACCTTACTAACATACGTGTACCCTCCCTCTTCATTCCCTGCTATCATACCATCTGCGACCGCCCACCCTCTATCCACCATCCAGTCTCTCAAAATCTCTCCCTCTTTATTAATACATGTGTCATTCGATCTCCTGTCCCAACTTTCCCTATCCCTGTAGAGACCCCCTTCCCTCCCCATTCTCGCATTAAAATTCTCTCCCAGTACCACCATCCCCTCCTCCCTCTCGCCTATTACAGCCTCCACCCTATCTTTGATCCTTTCCATCCCATCCTTATTGTACACAGTCACAAACTTGCACGT
>WSXT02075401.1:0-12171 GCA_011762715.2 Neuroterus valhalla
GAAATTTAAGTGTTCTGGTTGAAGATTCATGTTATTTGAAAATTCATCACATTGGTTGAAAAATGAATTATTTTGTTAGAAATTTGAAGCTTTTTGTGATCGTAAATTTATTTTTCAATTATTAGTTTAACTGTTCCAATTTTTGTAGAAAAATTATATTTTTGTTGAAAATTAAAGCATTCTTTATTTTAGAATTGATTTATCTCGCAATGTGTGATCTGTTGTGTTCAAGGATGTTTAGATTTGAATAAAAATGAATGTAAGCGTTTTGCGACAAAAAAAAAGGTACTTCTAGTTGACCAGGAAAATTGGAAAACTTGTCCGTGAAAAACCGGGAAATGACCCGGAATTTGAAATCGACCGCCGAATCGCCAACCTGTAATTTCTAAATTACAAGTTTGATCAATGGCAATTACAGCGTGACGAAAATTAAACCTTTTTTCTTTCTATAATCTACAGATAATGTATTAGAGTTCGTTTATTATTAAATTATTTAATGAAGTTTTAATAAAGGCTACGTAGGTCCGATTGAAATTGCCCCCCTCCCCCCTTCCGTGGATGACCGTAGTTTTTCTTACAACCCCCTCTCCCCCTAAAATCGGCTACGTAGTTTATGGACGACCCCTAAGGGAACACGTCAACTATCATGTTTGTCTTCTATCCGATTGATTAGGAGCACCATAATTTAGTAAATAATTTTTTTTTCCTCGAATCTCATTCCAGTTCTTATATTTCGTGTTTCTCCTCCTATTCTGATTCATTTCATTCAACCTGGGCTCTTTACTAATGTACTTCAGTAAAACATTTTTATATTCTGGCGAGCGGATCCTCCCTAATATTTTTCCTGTACGTACATGATGCAAATGTAGCCCGCTCATCATACTCATACATATCTTTATGTAAAGCACTTTCGACAGCCTGTATGGAATATGAAGATGTAATCCTTTCTCTCTTTTCATAGGGGTTAGTTGGCAGTTCGACTGTTTACCAAATGGAGAACCAATTCCTCGTGGTAGGCGCCCTAATCCTTTTGACAGAAACGATCCTGCCGAGACATCTCTTGCAACTGTTGAGCAAAGTTTTCGTGAAAGAAGTAGGTCTCCTCCTTTATCTCATCTTCCTACTGATGATTCTATTCTGGCTACTGGAATTAGGCTCCCTTCCCCTGACGGACATGGATGTGGAATTGAAAAACTTGAATTTATTCGTCTTTATCCTGACAAGAATCCTCACCAGAAATTGGAACTTCGGAAATACACTTTCCCCACAAATAAACGGTTAAAAACAAGGATAGAAGATAAGTACAGGTATATCATGGCTGAAGAAAAAATCGTATTATCAACATTCTATGGAGAAATCTTTGCAATTGTACAGAGCTTCAATGAACTTGGTGGAATCTATGTGTATAATGCGGGTTCAATGAGACGAGTTAAAGTGGGTATGGATAACGGCGAGCCTACCGTAATGGACAAAGATGAAGTCAAGAATATTCCAGTAGGTTCGGGACATTTTATCAACAGGAATTTTAGAGTTGAGATTGTGAATCCTCCTTTGAACGAAACTTTTCTATTCCACTGATTCGATTGAGAAGACTTGGAACTTAAATATAATAGTGTTTGCAAAAAAAAAGCAGTCCAATGCATTCTAGAAGGTTGAAGCAGTCATCAGAATAGGGATTGGAAAACAGCTTAAGCAGTATCCCTAGCTCAAGCAAACGTTTGAACCATCGCTCGTGCTTCTTATCTTCTTTATGAGGGTTGCAGCTTGGTATTTCATCATCAGCCACGGATCAACTTGGGTGCCTAATGAGTTGGAGATGTTGGAAATTCACTATCATGTTGAAAATCGATTGCGATCATTTTTCTGCAGGGAAACGAAAAGAAATGTATTGTAGTTTCAATTGCGACTTCGAACGAGGCTTAGGGAATTTTCTTGATGTACGTAGCCTTCTGCATCACATCGTCTGTACGTGTATATTCTCTGATTCGATGCGCAACAGCCATTATTATTATGATGCACGGCATTGTCGGTATCTCCACTAACAGGCCCGGCTCGATGCTATTTGCCGCCCTGGGCAATTAGGTGGTCAAAAAAGTGTTTGGCGCCTCCGCATAAGGCAACGAAGCATCAGTAAAAATAAATATAAAAAAATTCCCACTTGTACCAGCATAGGTATCAAACCCAAGTCCTCCTGCTCGGAAGCCTGATGCGCTATCGCCTGATCAACCGTTACATGAATTGTTTTCGAAATTCTATTACAACTGCAGCCTCTTATAAGGTTGTACTCAAGCGAGAGCAGAGTGAAGTTCTTGTTTTATTCGTAAAGAACAACATTCCAAATATGAAATTCAAGTTTTCAGCAGAACTATTCAACGTGCGAAAAAAATGTTGAATAGGAGAATTATTTACTCCAAAAAGATATACATAGTTAGATAATTATGAAAAAAAGACTAATAAAATTTATATGTTTCAATAATGATGCTCATTATGAATCGTATTATCAAAAACTCTTTGAAGTAATTGAGAAAAATAAAATTTATGCTTCAATTCGCATTACCTAATAAAGAGCTTGAGCATATTCCAATTAGTTTTATCCAACCACCGCTGCTCACTTCTTTCGTAAAAAATTTAATCTAGAGTCTGTAATACTCGACTTGATAACGATGATTTCAAAATGAACAATTTACGTGATAAAGTTATAGAATTAATATTTTTCGTGCTCCAAGCCAAATTTTTCATGAATCCATCAATCGGTTTGCCCTCTACTTGGACAAAGATGAGGATCTTTTATACTCAAGTCTTCACTTTGGCAATCATTCTTAACTTTATTGGTAAAGATCATTGTATGATAATAAATCCATTCAATTCAGGGTCCACTTGCTCAGAGCAAAGTGTAAATGATTCGTAAGAATTAAATGGAGCCAATGGTCCAACGTAAATTATTTTTTTTTCCAAATCATGTTTGCCGAATACGGCATAAATACAGGGTCGAGGGGAAAAGTAGGAGAAAGATACTGTACGCGATTTAATGTACCGTTTTGTTATGTTTCGTTTTCTTGAAACTGATATTTCCGAACTCACTCGTACATTACAAAATTGTGTTCACTCACCAAGCAATAAGAATTATTTTTTCTATAATCATCTCATATTCACACGCCCTCAATTTGAACCAAAGAATAATTCTTTGTATTGAGCAGAGTGCATTTTTACATAAACGCCTCGGAATGATACACATATGTACAAAAAAACTGTCTGCGAAGTATGGAATTCACAACTAACAGGAATCGATTAAAAAAATATGAATATACCTAAGCACGAAAGAATGACTGACGTAGCTTTTTAATGAAGCTGATACGAATAGAAGTTCATAAATGGAAGAAATAAGAATGACATGAAACAATGGAGGAAAAAAGTTTAGGTAAATTTTCGGGAAAAAATAGGAAAAGGCATTGAAATTTTCTGCAGAGATGTTCATGGTATTAGTTTTGTCAGGGTCGATGAACCCTAATCCACGAAATCTAATCGAAAGGTGACGAAAGTTATCGATGCTCTTTAACTTTGCTGTAAAAAACATTGACTTGGTTCCTGAGTAATCCACGGTCCAGGTATTCCCCTTGTTGGGTACACACGTAGCGTGAAAAGTTTTTATCAGTGTAAATTACAACATAGATGAACATAGAAGATCAGTTTTAGACAGACAAGGCCCACTGCAAACTACACAAAATTTTGAGGTATTGCCAACATTTCTGTTTTGAAAATCACAAAAAGAGAAAAATCTTGTTTCTTGTCTGGGTAGCAGGTTAAGGTTCTCGACTTTGATGAGAACATGAAGAGTTCAGCTTCTTTAGTAAAATTCGACTATCCCTTTCTTGACATAAATAGGACATGTGTCTAGTCAAATGCAAGAATAGGGATTGCGACGTTTTTTGAAAGATCGGTATAATTTAAAGGTTATCGGAATAAATGAATCTGATGATGTGTTGGGCATAGTAGGCATCATCATCAAGTCCAGAATAAAAATCCTCGTGAATTGATAGCATTAGTCCACAGAAAAGAGAAGATTGAATTTTTATGCTCATGATCTAGAGATAAATTCTTCGTTTTCTCCGTTCTATACTTTCTCAACTTGTAGACTAAAATTTGGAGCACTGGGATTTATTAGGACTAGGATCGAAGCTGAATTTTCCAAACTATTCTCGTTCAATCAGGGCACAAGTATATGGCATCGTTTAGCAGAATATGAGTTGGAGATAGATCGTAGATATTATCTGTTAAATATCACTTATCATCATGAATTTTGCTGAGGGATCCCATTATAGAATTCCATAAAAGATTTAGGGAAATAAGTTTAAAGACGGAATCGAGATCTGCAGAACATGCTGGGAAACCACATTGAGATACGTCAAGAAAATTGGGAAAACTATACGCTACGTTTTATTCAACTCTGGAAATTCATGCTTAGTGATACGGTCATGATAAAACAAGACACCGAATGTGATATGATAAAATATCTTTGAGATTCTTGAATTTTTTTCAATACTTCGTGCATACAACTTATTCGCCGAAGCTTCACAAGGCGAAGACTCGGCTGCCTGCAGGCTCAGTCCAAGAACAGCCCTGGATGAGACACTAGAAGTAACCTGTGAAGGACACAAAACACCGCGAAATTGCAGCTGCAAGTCGAATCCAAACTCGACCGTTATGGAAGCCAGCAGCAGCAAATAAATTATTAACAAATACTTCACACGGTATGTAAAAGGAAAAGCAGAAGAATTTTCGAACATGGTAGAAGATAGAACCATCTAAAAGGAGCAGAGCTTATAGAAGAAGCTGCTGGCATTGCAATGATTCCTTCCCATAAGTTGATGGGTGAAAACTACATTCTAGAGGGGTTACAATTACAATTACAGTTTGAATTACAACGACATACATGGGCAAGAACAAAATGAGAGGAGGACGATGAATAACTTTAACTAAAAACAGTGAGGATCTCGGGAGAATCAGAAGGAGGAGAGAGAAATATATTTTTTTTTTTCGAAACAGGTTTGATTAAGAGATTTGACGCAGGGTTCAGGAAATAAGGAGCACAATCTATCAATACAAATCCATGGATATATATTCTCATGCGTGTATCTGATGCCGCTCCTATGCTGTTAGAATCCAAACACGTTGACTCCCATGTTTTTCTTTTATCCGGTTGATTAGGAGCACCATAATTTAGTAAATAAATTTTTCTTCTTCGAATCTCATCTGAGTTTTTATCTTTGGTGTTTCTCCTCCTATTTCGATTTCTTTCATTCAACTTTGGCTCTCTACCGATGGACTTCAGTATTACATTTTTATATTCTGGTGAGCTGATTCTCCCTAATATTTGTCCTTTACGTACATAATGCAAATGTAGCCCGCTCATCATACTCATACATATCCTTATGTAAAGCACTTTCCACAGCTGTATGAAATATGAAGATGTAATCCTTTCTCTCTTTTCATAGGGCTCAGTTGGGAGTTCGACTATTTACCAAATGGAGGACCAATTCCTCGTGGTAGGCACCCTAATCCTTTTGACAGAAACGATCATCCTGCCGAGACATCTCTTCCAGCTGTTGAGCACAGTTTTCGTGACAGAAGTAGGTCTCCTCCTCTATCTCATCTTTCTACTGATGATTCTATTCTGGCAACGAAAATGAGGCTCCCTTCCCCTGACGGACTTGGATGTGGAAATAAGCAACTTGAATTTATCAGCCTTTATCCTGAAAAGAATCCCCACCAGGAATTGGAACTCCAAAGATACACTTTTCCTACAAATAAACGGTTAAAAATAAGGATAGAAGATAAGTACAGGTGTACTATGGCTCAGGAACAAATCTTATTATCAACATTATGTGGAGAAATATTTGCAATAGTGCAAAACTTCTATGAACTTGGTGGAATCTATGTGTATAATACGGGTTCAATAAGACGAGTGAAAAGGAGTATAGAGAGTGGCGAGCCTACCGTTATGGACAAAGATGAAATCAAGAATTTCCCAGTAGGTCCGCAACAAGGTATCAACAGAAATTTTGGAGTTGAGATTGCGAACCCTACTTTGAACGACATTTCTCTATTTCATAGATTCGACTCAGTAGACTTGTAACTGAAATATAATATTGTTTTCAAAACAAAGCAGTCCCATGCATTTCAGGAGGAAGAAGGGTTCATCAGAGGAGGGGTTGGAAAACAGCTTTAGCAGTATCTCTACCTTCCAAGCGAACATTTGTACCATCGCTTGTGTTTTTCTTTTCTTCTTTCTGAGGATTTGCGCTTGGTGTTCCATCATCAGCCGCCGACCAACTTGGATGTCTGATGGCTTGGAGTTGTTGGTATTTAACTATCATGTCGGAAATCGCTTGCGACCATTTTTCTGCAGGGGAACAAAGAGGAATGTATTATAGTTTGAAGTAATTTCTGATGCTAAAGAGCCTGTTCTGAATGGCCACCATGAATCCTTCTATTTCTGGGAGCAGCACGCCTCTTTCCAGCCAAACTTTGGATACCTCTGAGTTCAGCTAATATTGATCTAACGTTTCAAAATGCTGTTTGTAATAAGCTCTCCAACCTCTTTGCGTTCTTATTTATCTGTGATTTTAGCCCTCGTATTCAAGGGTCTTGCTGATGAGAAGTTTGAGTGCGTGTATTCAATCAATAATCTGCTGTAAGTTAACTTCAGTACACCAGATGTTACAACTATATCGCCATTCCCTTCCCAAATATTTCAAGATAATTTTCTACATTATCGTTCCAAGACGTAGGAGCTATTTCTGTTCTTCAGCTTTATATGTAGATTTTTATTACATTCAACGCCAGCATAAAACAATGTTTTAAAAAAAGCTTAACCTTGGACCCTATCATTACGCATATGCGAGTTTAGTGTATGATTCAGTTCTAGAATGATATCCTTTCACACTTTTTACCAAATTTTCTTCGATTCGAAAACCAGTACTTCCTCTGCCTGGCGAAAATGAGAATTACTTATTCTTTCTCTTTTAACCTTATGATCATCTTCAATTTCATTGGTGAATATAAGGATATATGAATATATTTATAATCTAATGTGTACTCCTAATCTTCCTTCGAATATCCATTTGTGTGACGTAATCCGAATTTTATCATTGATCAGATTTCTTCCACACTTCATTTGTATTTGTCTTAAATGACTACGTAATCATTCCAGGGGAGTCGAGGAGGTGTGTTATGAATTAAATTCAGTTTTTCCACTTTTCTTTACCCTAAAAAACATGTTAACCACAACATAAGGTCCATGAGAAGCGGGAATAAAATTTCTGTTAATTAAATACCGATACTAACCCCGAATTCATTTCCAACGCTTGTGGTTCCACGATTTGTGTATGCATCCTTAGGTAATTTTCTGGAAATCAAAAATTAGATGCATATAAAAGAGACTGTATGAGATTTTTTTTCTTTTAGCAGGAATAATGGCAAACGTCATGACGATTTTTTGTCCTTCTACGTTTAGAGAAAAACGAAAGAATGTACAAAATCGACATAGTATATCTTCAAGATGAGATGTGTCTCTGTGTTTTATGGCATGAGGCAATAGTCAGTTCTCATTTTTTAACTTCACACAGAGGAGTCTCAATCAGTAGATATTTGTCTAATTGTGTGGAAGAATTTCTGTGTGTAGATATTTACCGATAAGAAGTCTTTTGTGTGAAGTTTAGGAATTAGAATCGTCATATGCTTGAGGCCAAAAACCGCATATATGCGTGTCTTGAAATCGTGGCATCGAATAGAGCAAATATTAAAAGTGTTGAATAATTCTGTAATATGCTTATTTGTTGAGAGTACAATCTTGGCTATTTGTTGGCTTATTATTCTGCATATCCTGCAAAAATTAGGAACCAATGATGGCTTCGCACTCCTGAGAGCACCGATGAGAGGACAATCATTCTTACCAAGTATTATAAGTAGAGCAGTTCGTGCTCTATCCATATAACCATAAAAACGAGTAAAGTAAAGTTATAGACTGAAATTGATTGAGAATAAAAAAAAGGTTAGAGTAACATAGTCAACGAGACTGCGAGCGTGTAAGTCTCTCCAGCGCCAAGGTGTCTTATAGCACTCCCATTCATGGGCTCAGGGTCATCCAAAACATTAGCAAATCGTCCTTGCTTCAGATGAATCTTGGAGCATTTGCTCAAATCGAAGTACACACCAACATTTAGTGTGCACCCCTCGACGATCTTCTAAGCTGTAGAATTCTTATAGACCGTTTCTGGCCAGTTATTGGCCTGCGGATCCTTGAATCAAAGCTGCAGCATTTCTTTGGGAAAATTAAAGTGTGCCCAACACTAGACACTGCTGAATGCGCATTTCCTACTATAAATATAAAGCAAAGATCTAAACTTTATATCCGTGCGTGAGAACAAACTCCTTGCACCATAAAATTCAAATCATCTAATGTCCGTTGTGTATTGACCTATGAAGTCCAGGTACCTAAACTGACGGGGCGAGCATATGTCGCTCTTCTGCTGGAAAGCATAAGTTATTGGCTTGTGGTCCGTATAAATTGTGAAATATCGGCCTTCCACATTATGTCGAAAATGTTTGATGGCTTTATGAACTGCGAGTAACTCTCGGTCGTAGGCCCCGTATTTTTGTTCAGCGGTGCTCATCTTCTTCAAGTAATACGCCAGAGGTTGACATTTCTCATTCACGAACTGTTGCAAGGCGGCTCCGATCGCAAAGTCCGATGTATCAGAGAAAATTGCCAGGGGTACTCCCGGTGCTTGATAGGCTAAAAGCGCAGCTCCTGCTAAACTCTGTTTGCAGTCCTCAGAAGCCTTTAGAGCCTTCTCGTTCCAGGTGATGGTGCTTCCTCTTTTGAGATTGCCTTTCAGGAGGTCGTGCAAGGGAGCTTGTTGTACAGCTGCTCTAGGTATGCAACGTCTGCTGAAGTTGACGATACACAGAAAACGTCAGAGATCCTTTGCTGTCTTCGGCTGTGGGTATTTCAGGACTGCTTCCACCTTTTCGGGAAGAGGTTTGATTCCATGCTCTGAGACCTCGAATCCTAGAAATTTTACCGTAGGAACTCCCCAAATGCATTTCGCCGGATTAATCACAAGACCATAAGCTTTAAACCGCTCGAAAACTTCTTGCATGTGCTGCTTGTGTCCTTCCTCATTAGATGAGAAGATATGAGGTTGTCGCCTGATTTCTTTCAACGCATGATATTCTTAGCCTCTGTATTCAGTAGGTGTCAAATTTTGTCAATATCTCCCGAAAAAGTCTCAAATTCCTCTGAATTGAGCGTAATTGTGATAGAAACAGAAGTGCTCGAGAAGCATCCTTGCACACTCATATTTTGCCAACGACATGCTGCTCGATTCAAGGTTTCGCAGATGTACACCAGGTGCCATAAGATACAGGGAGCTTTATTACAGCAGAGAATAAATCTCTCCCAGTGGCATGCCTAGTAGCCTATTGTGGGTTTGTAAAGGGCAGTGCCCAGCGTGATCTGTTCGATAATATCTCGTCCAGTGGTCACTATTCAGGCACGTCGAGACTCATCTCCTCTTGTATTTGGATGAGGTACGAAAAATGTATTATAGTCATGAAACTGTTGTATTTCTAATCTTATCTAGGTTTATATCTTCGATAGTTTTTCTTCTTCCTTCCTCTTTCTTCTTCTTCTCATTCAGAATGAATGAATTACAAAATAAAAACCTTTGTTTCTTGTTACAGAACTAGGTCGTCAGTTCGAGTGCTTACCTAATGGGGATCCTATTTCTGGTATTCCTCGTCGTAGGAATTTTGATACTTCACAAGACAACGGTTTTCCTGAGAGATTTTTTTCTCCTGCGGGAACTAGTTTTCGCAATAGGTCCAGTTCATCTTCACCATCGCATTATCCTACTCCTGGTTCGCATGCTTCTCCTACTGCTGGTTCAGGTGCTTCTGCTTTAATACGGCTTCCATCTCCTGACGGCTATGGATGTGGCATTGAAAAACTTAGATTCATTCAGCTTATTTCCGATATGAATCACCACCGAATATTTGGACTTCAAAAATACACTTTTCCTACCGGAAAACGAATCAAAATGAGAATAGGTGAAAAGTTTCAGTATGTCCCAGACCAAGAACGAATTGTATTATCAACATCCGATGGAGACGTCTTTGCAATATTAGAGGATTTTAATGTACTATCTGGAATTTACATATATAAAACGCGTGCTACACGACGAGCAAAAATTAACATGAGAAGCAGTATCATTACAGTCTTGTCCAAAATTGATATCGCGGAAATCCCTGTGGGTTTTCGCCACCCTATCAGCCGCCATTTCAGAATAGAGAATGTAAACCCTCTCATGAATGGAATTCCTCTGCTGCAATAGTTCTGTCAATAAAGCAGACAAATCGATTCGAAGGGAGTATAAGAATAAGTTCAGAAGCACAGAAGTTGAGATCAGTTTTCGTTGGATACTAATGAGCAACCAGTTTCCTGTAGTTTTGTGTTAGATATGAAAAATACTATTCATTGCTCCATATATGTGAAACCTTTCTTGGAAAATAGAAAAAAAAAACTTTGAAAACATGGGCTGGTGAAGTAGGGAATGTTACCTTTCTTCGTATTCTACCAGTTTCGAAAAAAGTGTGCGGCTTTTACCAATATTCCTTATAATCAACTTTTCTGGTTTAAGTGACTTTAGAGCGATTGCTGGTGGAATTGCAAAATTATGTGAATCTGTTCATGACTCAAATGCTGCAGAATACAGCTACAGAAAAGCGAAGTGAAGTGCCAGGTCTATGCATGTGTGACCTCATTAGTTCACAAGAATACTAATCATGATGAATTCATTTGATTCATTGTTGATTAAATGAAGGATTCAATCAGATTTGATAATCGCATTTGATATATGGCGAGTCAACACGGTAGAAAAACTTCCGGTTGCATGAAAGTGTCTATTTATGAAAATATTACAATGTCTCACATAATACTCAAGTGACGCATATTGAATCTTCAACTGGGGAAGCAGAGCTGATCGTAAAATTTAGGAGGTGGAAACTTTCGCTTGGAAAACAAGTTGAGCGATGGAATCGACGATGAAAATCCTATTCGTGCTGTGGGTTACGCTATCGTTCTTCTTGGTCGGGTCGTATATTCACGATGGCGATGAAAGTCCTTCATCGTCAAGCTTATCTTAGACCATCTAACATAATTTCTGTGAATATGTGCGGTTTGTATGGATACTCGAAATTCCGCAAGGATAGGTTTGAGTTTACGATGCATCCTGAGAGACAGAGAAATCGGGGAAGGAGTGTCATTGAGGGGGTCGCAACTGTCAGACAATATAAACCTCATCGGCCATGGTTTGGGGGTTACATTCAGTCCTGAAATTTTGATTATATTTTTGGACTCAAGTTCGTAAAATGTTGTTAGAAAAAATATTTAAACTTCGTGGAACTATGTTGTACAGCTTACTTAAAATTTGTTTGCAATTTACTGTGAATAAATATACATTATCTTCCTGATATTGATTATCTAATCTAAGTTTGCCGAAAAAATAAAAATAGACTGTACTTTCAGGTCTCTTCGACCAGATCATTCACCCCCCCCCCTTCCCCCATAATCCTTCTTAAAACCACAAGATTTCGTTCCCATGTGCAACAATGAAATTTTGTCACATGTTGCTGAAAAATCAGAAACCAGTAAATATTTTGCATCCCAATCATCTTGATCAAGCAGTGTAATACAGAAGAAAATCGATCTTAGTGATGAGGATATGAGAATCCTTTCTCACTATGACCTGCATGATTAAACATAAAATAATAAATCAAAAAGATTTTCCGCACAAAAGATGTTAAACGATAAACAATGCAAACACATATGCACAAAATGAACTTGAAGTGCTCTGTAACCCCAGTTTAAGGAATGTGTCCGGCATGGCCTCTGATACCCTTTGCGTCAAATGGGGTTCACTCCAATATTGACGGCCAGGGCTGTATGAATCATTTACAGTGGGGAAGCGGTCAGTTGGTCGTGGAGGCTAAGGCATGAGCTTCGGACCCACGGTATTGTCTGGTTGTGGGCTCTATTCCCGCCTCGCACTCTGGGAGAGCTTCGGCGGGCCACGGAGAGTCGTGAGCCCGGTACCTCTAGAGTTCTTTAAG
>WSXT02075412.1:0-12170 GCA_011762715.2 Neuroterus valhalla
AAAAGCATTTCGAATGCTAGATACAAATACCTGAGCGCGCAGCGTGAGGCGTGAAATGTACGAGCGCGAAGCGCGAGTCTAATATATTATCGAGTGCGCAGCGCGAGGTCTGGAATGTACGAGCGCGAAGCACGAGTCTAATCTATTATTGAGCGTAAAGCGCGAGATCTGGCCGACGCGCGCCCTAGGCGCGCTGAAACTTGCGACCGAAGCGCGCGATGAGAATGTGCCCGCGAAGCGGGCAGATTTTTTATCTTAACATTCTTCTCGTATCTCGTGTAATTTTCCTGTGAACTTGGCTTTTATATGAGAAATTTTATTTCCACGATTAAAAGAAAAACCATGGGTCTCATAAGAAGTGAATTCTAAAGTTTCGTCCTGGAACATTTTTTTCAGTTTGTACAGTATGATCACAAAATTGTTTTTTTTTCAAATTTTGATAGTATATTTGCCAATAAAACAGAAAGTAAGTTTACCATAAAAAATAGTAAGGATATCATTCGTAGATCATTTTAAATTAAACAATTTTATCCTGTATTGTACCGTTTGGCCACAAAATGGATTTTTTCATTCTTGAAGACTCGATGAAGACCACTCGTCTCTACCATTCTCCTTTACGCGTTCATTTCACAAATATTTGCCAAAATGCGTGTCCTCAATATTTTTTCGTATAAAAGTGACAATTTTCAATATGAAAGTATCTCAAGTCGCCAGAGCTACATGATTCTACAAGAATGGGTTCCTTATATTTGTCCCTCTAACTTGACCTGAAATTTTATTTACTGAAACATATTTGTCCTGTTGAAAATTTGTATTCTTTGTTGTTGCAATGTTAATTTTTTCTTTTGAATTCAAGTTCTCTTTAATGGAGCCAAACCGTTTTGATTTTATATTTCATTTTCAAAAGGGACTCGATTCTTCATTGTCTCAGTCAAAAAAGAAACTCGATAAGGACCACTTGCTATATCAGTCTCTTCAATACGCGTTTACTTTTCCACTGCAGGGGACTGGTGCCCTCCTCAGTATGCAACCTAACAAATAGATATATGTTTTATTTCGACTTTATGTCTTCCTCTTTCCTTTCATACCTTCATTTACATGGCTGATGTTCCGTGGGACTGACGTTATGCATTGATACTACCCTATGAAGAATCAGCTCTTTATATATCCTCGGATTAAAGGACTGCCATTTTCATTAACGGACCGTGTGCCCCCGGAAAAGTTTCAAGTGATGAATGTAGACCGGGTGTGTTGAATGCCAAAGGTGTTAATGATTTAAAGGAAAAAGAGTTGCGGGATACTATGCGCGTGATGAAACTAAATATTTTTCATGTACCGGAAATGAAGAAAAAGGTTTGTGAGAATGATAAGCTAGAAAATTGTTTCGAACTCTGATCAGGTGTACACAATAAATCACATGCTATGTTCCTGTTGACGGTTGGGTACAACGCGAAGGTACTGACAGGGTACTTAATAGTTTCGGAGGCCCGAAAACGGATGGTTATAGAGATAAACTAATCAGTTTGCGCTCAGGAAAGGGTTTTTTTATTAGAAGCACTTGATTTAGGCACGAATTGATACACATGTATGTTTGCTGCAGAGGCAAAAGAAATAGTATGATCGACTTTTTTGTAGCGGACGGAAGAATGAGAGGGCTTGTAAAAGATATAAGGGCTTTCCACAGAAACCAGAAGTACTATATGTTTATCGAGAAGAGCTGAAAAAATATTTAGGGCATCAAAAAGAAGATTGAAAGACAGAATTAGACAACGAAAACGTAGAGGGTGCGTGAGATAGTACTGCGTAATGGAATCTTTGAAGTCCGGTGATGCGTCGTGGACGAATGAAATACGCGTGACATTCAACGAGAAAGAAGGGTCACACTCGAGATTATTGAATACAAAAGGTCCTAGCGATGAAGAAAGGACTGAAGTAGTAGGTGGTTAGAAGGATAAGAAGAGAAGAACAAATATACTAGCAAAAGAAAGTGAGGATAAAATCAAAACGGTAGAGGATACGAAGATGCAAAATGGTTTTAAAGGAGATAAGAAACAATTATAGAAACGGATTAAACAGACTAGTAGAGAAAATACTGGCTCTGAAGTAGTTTGAGTTAGGAATGCTAATGGTGTGATGATATGGGATTGGACAAAGTTAAATATTGTATGAGGGATTTCTTTGAGGAGCTGTATGAAGGTGAAGCCACAGAGCATAAGAACAATGTAACAGGTACGGATACGTTCGACAATTCCGATGTAGGTGGCGGAAGCAGAATCTTTATCGACAATATTATTCCCGTAATAAGAAAACTTAAGTATGATAACGCTGCTGGTATGGATGGTATTACCTCTGAAATGCATAAGTCTGGTAACGGATTTTTGTTTGTGGGGCTCCGTGTATTTATAAATATGTGTGCTGCGAACAGCAAAGTTCCGAGTGATTGTAGAAAGGCGATTATTGTGCCAATCTAAAAATGAAAGGGTAGTCAAGGTGACTGATATATTAATAAGCAATTAGCCTGCTAATAACTGTGTGCAAAAAATTTACTAAACTACTCATTCATAAAGTCATGGGAATAACAAAGGCAAGGATCTAGAAAGTTATGCGCATGAGATATTTAGCTGGAGACAGATGATAGAGGAAATCCTCCAAGTAAACAAAAAAGTTTTCTAGGCTTTCTTTGATCTGGGAAAAGCTTCCGACAAGGTGGATAGAGCTAAACTCCGCGAGGTCCTGAAAGAATATGTGGTGACTAGGTGGCTCCTGCAAGCAATGCAAGTGGTATCAATTTAATGGTATCAAAGCAAATCTTGCGAGCTTATGGGAAAACAGATGCAGACATATCCAGACTTAAAATGAGAGTAGGAAAAATTATCGTTAGTGTACGGACTATTATTTAAAGTAAAAATGTAACAAATAACTGCTGTACGGTAGCGACACTTGGACGTATCAAGAAAAGGACAAGAGCAAACTCAATGCGCACCCAGGGGCACACCAAAGAAGAAATGGACGGAATGTGTGAATAAGACTCTGAAGAGGAGAAATATTAAGAGTCGTAGAAACACAAGAGCTTGTATGAAAATATGCATGAATGAAAAAGAAGCAAGAGATGAATACCAGGATAGGGATGTTTGGCGAGCGATTGTAAAAAAGAAAAAGAGTAGAGCCTGAGACGAACGATTTTTTATACTAACTAAGCAGTTTTCCTTTTTGTTCAACGTAAGGATCATTGTAATGATTAAGTGTCCGATACTGACTCTTTTTAGTATTCCTTGAAAATTTTAGGCAACCTTATTTTCATTCGAAACAGAACTATTATTTAATAAAAATGGGAAGTTATATTTTGAGTTAGTGGGATCAATTTTTTTCGTCCACATTGAAATCTATTTTATTTTTTAGATTAAAAATGCATGGATTCTGTCAAGAAATCATAGCTTCAATCAGAAATTTGAATTCTATATCCGAAATCCTTTTTTTGGGTAAAGATTCATCCCTATCCACAGACATAAATCTTTTTGGTCGAAACTTTATTCCTGTGGTTGAAAACTGAACCCTCCAAGGGATTTTTTAAAGCTTTGCTTCTTTTGAAAGGTTGTACATATACTCTGAGCAAGGCGAACTAACTGAGAAAAACGAGAACACCCCGTCACGAAAAATGTGGCACAAAATGTCTATAGCATGGCACCAACGCAGCTGCCCCACCATCTCTCTCTCTCTCTCTCTCCTCTTTTTTCTTATTCAAAGTATATGACAAAGAACAAACTGCATTGTCGAAAGATAATACTTTTTTTCAAAGGATAATTTAATTCTTTTACATGAATGTTAAATGTTCAAAAACTCAGAAACAAAGTGAATTATACAGAATTGAACATATATATGTTGTCTGAGAAATATTTTTTTCATTCTTCATGAAATATGAAAAAGTTTCATGTCATTACAGAGTAGATGGTTTCTCCACTATAAAAAAACAGAGAAAAAACGATTATATCACATGGAAAATACTCTCAAAATTTTGATACTGTTTGAATTGGCATATGTGAGTTACGTCATCATTCCTTGGAAAGCTTGTTTGTAACAAACCTTGATAGCTATAGGAAAAGATAAAAATACGTGAAAATCGTATCTCTAATTATTAATACAAAACAAATAATTACGACAGCACTAGAAGCTCGGAATTAATTGAAGTCTCACGACGATTTTTCGAGAATTTTGAAATTTTGATTATTCCTCTTTTTTGCAAGAATAATTTTGTCGAATTTCTTCCGGGTAATCCATTCTGATTCAATTGATTTCGAAAATTAATTCTTAGACACAATTTTTCTATCAGTCAGCCTAATATTATAGGCCTTAAGACTACTGATTTACTGAAAAATCAGATTTTTGGCACTTCAGATGCATACTTTTGAAAAGTACTTTGAATTCAAGATTCATATTTTGTCAGTTTAGAATTAATAGCGTTTAAAATTAATTTCAAAGCATTCAAGGTAGAACCATTGCATTTCCGACAAAGTATATAAATGTGTATTCAAATAGTAGGATTTTCTACCAGAATGATTAGCAAAGAAGAAATTCTTTTTCATCCAAATTTTTTTCATTTTTGAACAAGAGAGAACATATATTCAACGAAAGAAAGAGAAATTCCTTTTCCTTAAACCAGAAATGTTCATTCGATGAAAGAAAGAATTTTCACAACAAAAAAGTCAAATTTTCAACAAATTGATGAATCTTGAAACGAAAAAAAAAACTTCTAATGCTGTAATAAAGCTTTCAGCTAATTAACTTATTCTCCAACGAGTGAGTTGAATTTTCTACTAAAACACATTAATTATCAATAATAATGTGATACTATGTCTTTTAAATAATAAAGATTTAAAATTTCAATCAGAAATAGTTGCATAAATAGTTAACCTTTGTACCAAAGGATAATAATTCTTCAATCAGAGTGAATGTTTTTCACAAAACATTCCAATTTTTATACAGAAGATTATAAAACTTCTTCGAAAAATGATGAATCTTGAGCAAGAAATTTAACTTCCTACAAAGCAATTAAATTTTCAACGCGAAAGTACAAATTTCCAGTACGACAATAAAATTTTCAACGAAATTGTTGGTCCTGTACCATGACGGTTAAAATTTTAACAAGGAAATTTAGTTCCTATCTAAAAGAGATTTCCTAGTAAAAAAAAAATAAATTATTCAGCGGCATTTTCGAGCTAAAATGCATTCCCCCTTAATTAGTTAAATTTTTACTCCAAGAATATGAATTGGAATTGAATGTAATGCAAATAATTGAAAATGTAAAAGAAGTGGAATTTCGAATAAGAATTGACGAATTTTTACCCCAAAAATATAACTGCAATAAATAAACAGGAATTCTTAAAATTTATGCTACGAAGACTGAAAGTTCCATTTAAAAAATAAATTCGATTCTCTACTGCACACTCTTCGCTCCTGACCAATTAAGTTATTATTTTGACCATTCAGTGTCTGATATTGGTTTTTGTCATGTTTTTTAGAAATTACATCCGGCTTGATTTCATCTGAAAAAGATCGATTCTCAAATAGGAATGGAAGAGCTCGATAAAATTTTTTTCTTCTGTTAGTAATTGATTTTCATTACCTGAAAATGAAACTATTTTATTTTCCCGTTGGAAAATCATCTCTTTCGAAGAAAACCAATCCTTTGGTTGAAAAATCTTCTTTTTTAGTTGAAAATACAAATGTTGAGTTGCTGATCCAAAGATTTCGCTTGTAGATTCATCATTTCTCGCCTAATTATACTTTTGTGTTCAAATTCAACTGTTTTCAAAGTTGATGAAAAAGTTTCCCCGACGAGATATCAACTGTGACATGTTTTTTCGTGACTTTATATTCTATAATTTGAGTTTTATATGCTTCATCCAAAATCAAACTACTTTCTGGAAAATTCAAATTTTTCCTTTAAACATTTATGATTCTTGTGAAAAAATAAACTCTTCGTTTGTAAATAAAATTTTGATGTTGGAAATGCCAGCTCCCAAGTTGAGAATCTTATACAGTTTTGTAGGATTTCGTCTTTTGGAAATAAAATTTTTTGTTCTGAAGCCATATTTTCTGGTCAAGAAAAAACTGCTCCGCTAGAGAAAAGTAACTCTCTGTTGGGTAAAAACGTTCTTTTTTTCTTTGAAATCATATTTCATATGTTTGTTTTTCTTACTTGTTGACTTGCATTTAAGTTTCTCTGAAGATTTATTAGTTCATTAATTGTACATTCCTAAAATACAAAGTCAGAGTTTTTGGAATGACACGTCCAACAGTGACATTCGTAACTAAAAGACAAATTTTTTAACCGCTGGAGAATAAAAGGACACTCCAATAAATTTTTGCAATCAAATTTCTTGAATCGTTTATTGATTCCAATACAAATTCAATCAGACTTAATATTCCCAGTCTGCTTACTTCTTGGCGTCATCTTTGCTTTTCTTAGTCTCATCACTCCCGTCAGTATCCGGAATTTGAGCCACTGCACTTGTTTGAAGATTTTGAGTTTTTATTATCTTCTTGCAGTTGACCGCTCCAAGTTTAGAGCACTTTGCAATGCACAACAAAGATTTCTCACGAATTACTTGAGACTGTTTTTCCAAATCATCAACAAGTTTATCACAACACTGTTTTGCAGCCTGTTAACAGAAAAAGAATGATTAGAAATTTTCGCTGCAAAAATTTCTTGTATCAATAACCTTACACCCCTCCCTAAAAAGTTTTCCAATTGTTTTTCGCTGCTGAAAATATATTTACCTACTAATAACAGTAATGTATTTACAAACTTAAAAGAAATAAATAATGAGTATAAAAAAAACACTAAAAAAAGCATTACTAGTCTTCAATTCTTATTTATATTTCATTAGAATTCTTATGAATAAAAGAAACATTACGTAGATAAATAATAGTTAAAAAAAATTGCGCGTTATGAAAACCCATTGAGTTTAAGATAGATGGTGGACTATATTTCTGTTATTACCTTAGTATTATGAGTTTTTTTAGCCTCGTTGTTACACTTGTTACATTGGTCTATTCCAAACTGTTGACTTTTAATGAATTTCTGAAAATCATCTGCTGGCCAACAAGAGGATACTATATCATAAGATATTCCTGTTTGTTTCACAGCAGCGCCAACTGCAGCCTAGCAAGAAGAACAGAACGTTTACAAAAAAAAATCTGGTAATAAGGAGTTATTCAGGGATAAAAAAATATTCTAATGAACTAACCCAAATTGGGTTACTTAATCCATTCAAGACTTCGTAGAATTTACCAATATATTGGTTGTCTGGAATCTTCTTTTCCACTTTCGACACATCTGCGAAGACTGTCTGTAAAGATACAAAGTAGCATTGAGAGCAAAATTTATACGTGTTTGATCCGGAGTCCACAATTTTTAATATTTATTTTTATTGTCTTCTTCCTCCTTAAACTCTTCGACAGATTGAAAGTTTGCAGCCATAGAAGATAGATTGCCGATCAGAAATTCGATGGTTAGGTTTTCATGCAAAACAATTTCTTTCCAACATACAAACAAAAATTTGTTACTATCTCAGTGCGCACTCCCTTCTTAGTCATGTCTTGCTTCTAACACTCCGTATTCCTCAGTTCTTCCAGTTTCTTATTCCATTTCCTTTTCATTTCATTTTATTCCATCCACTTTCGTTGACAATTTTTTCAGGTATTCTGATTCCCTTACCTATTTAACCGTCCTTTACCGTTCCTTTCTATTTAAAAACTATATTTTTTCAACATCTCTACTCTTACTGATGTGCAGGAACCTACAATTTTATTCCCTGCCATTTTGAGTTCTCTCTATGATATTATATTTTCTCCTCCTTTGCTGTCTTTATACTTCCAAGCTTGGAACTTATGGACTGCCTTTTCTCTCTATATTTTAATTCCTATCTGAGCATGCTTGTGCAATTTCGCTCTATAGAAGACACAGCCCGAAACAGTCTATCGAACATCCTATTCTCATGTCTCTAGTCATCTGTTCACATACTCTTCCACATGCCTTATACTTGCCTCATTTTTCTACTCGCACATTCTATCCTTTCTTCATTTGCATTTCACTGATGCCCTCCGTTGGGAATAGGAACCCTAACAACAAGCATCCTATGCTAGTTCCACCATTTTTCCGTTGATCTTCCATGTACTTTGCGCTTTTCATGCATCCAATACACTGTCTTGGTCTTCCGTACATTTAACTCTAGATCTCTACTCTCAACGATTTTTCGAACATCCTCAACGTCAAGTTCATCCCTCCTCTGTCCTTTGCTACTAGTACAAAATCATGCGCCCATCCTTTCCCTTTCTGCTCTCACGTTTCCTTCAAGTCTACCAACATCGTACTGAACAGTAGCGGACTCAATAAGCAACCTTGTCTGAGTTCTCTTTTTGCCTTGGATTCCTCCTTCTCCCCATTTCATTTTCCTACTTTGAACCTGGTCTGTGCGAAAACTTCCTTCATTCTTTCTATCAACCTTTCATCTGTTTTCCTCCCTTATAGCTTACCACTTTAGCATCTTGTTTATCAAGTCAAACGCTGCTTTGGATTTTACAATCAATGCAATTTCTTTTCTAAGATAAGTCTGGTTCTGTAGAATCACTCATTATACTTCCAACTTTCTAAACTCTTTCCGAAGACTTCTGCACAGACACTATTACTTGCCTAAGTAAGGAATAAAACTCTATATTTCTCTTCTTTTTCACCTTCTCCATTCTTCCTTAGCGATATTACTAGAACCGGCATTCATTTCCTAGACCAACCTGCTTCCATCTATGCTCTGTAACAGACTCTTCACATATCTCTTCTCACTTCTTGCCTAGTATACTTTCGCGCTTTATTTCGCATCCCATTTTCTCCTGCTTTTTATTCCTTCCCTGGTCTTTTTATATCCCTATTCATTCCTTCTGAACTTTCATAATTTTTTTCTTCTGCTCCTCACTCTGTTGCTGTCCTCACTCTCTCTCATCCTTTGCGCTTCATCACCTAGCAATCCTTTAAAGAACCTAGGCCATTTACACATTATTATGGAATAAGGTATTTCGGGTTTCAATCACGTACAAAAACTACAAAATTTGTCGACGTTTCGCGAACGTTCTAGCCTTTCCCTTTCTCCATTGTTTCATTAGCCTTCCCTTCTTCTTTTACTTTTCCTTGATACATCAGCACTTAGTCAATTTGATGACAGAACGAATGAATATGAGTATTATGTACACTTTTCCTTACATTACATTATCAACATACGGTTAAAGGAATCTTGTTGAAGAGATGGTCGATACCAGGGCTGGTGCAATTGAGATAGGAGGAAATATAATAAAATAAAATTTGAACACGGGAAGGGAAATGGTGCTTCTGCGCGCTCCGCACTGAGTCGTTCTTCTGCTCTGCTGCGTGGACGCCTGAATGCCCGTTTTCTCGGCGTGTGGCGCTGCTGGTCAACTCGTTCTATAATGCACTCGAGTGATCGGCGGATAATCCGCCCAAGTCCGAGCGGAACGACGGTTTGAAAACGGTCCAAGAGCTCGGCGCATTATTCATCAGAAGATTTCGGCGCGCATCCAGACAAAACTAGCGCCGCCTCGCAGCCCAAAATAAGACGCATCATAGCAGATGACCGACTTAGTGCGGAGCGCGCACACGAACCATTTCCCTTTCAGTGTATAGTTAACGGATCCAAGTTCTCAAGATTGCAACGTTTAAATTCAGTCATATTCATTCGATTAACATTCCACCCATTATACAATCCTAAAACTTGTAAAGCAATCGTCGAACACAAAATCTGGGGTCGCAAGTAGTGGAAGGAACATTCAGCCATTTTGACACTAAACATACTGAAGGAGATCGAAGGAAAAATATTTTGCGAATCCTAGACGAACATCTCAGAGTGACTAACGTATTGAAGTAAAACGTTCCTACAGGGGACCATGGCCTTATATTAACGCGATAACACGAACTTTCTCAGATTCAAAAAGAAGAAAGTACTAAGCAAGTCAATAAATATTTACATAATATAAAAGGACACTATGAGTCTGATCGTGTATTTCCCGATCTTCAGAGTGTTCCAGCAAACTTTCAGTGTTTATTGGACCTTCAAGAAATCGGCATATGTGTATATTTGAACGACTAATTCTTGTTTTCAAACACCTTAGGATAGCAAAAATGAAAATTCTCAGATCTAGCAAATTGACTGAGGCAAGGATTCAATATAAACCTATAGCGTGATAGAATAAGGATGGTTGCAGCGGGAAATCTGGCACTGGTCTATCTCTTCGTTCTCGTGCACCAGCTTTCTAAGGGATCCTCCGCACTCAGCTAGCGCTGGATGGAGGTGGAAGGCCCCGCGGCGGGGACCAGTGGTCTATCCTATCAGTCGCTCTCGACTCACGTAGCTTTCGCCTCGACAGGCGAAATATAATAGTATATTACATGGCGAGTGGCGAATGGCGGAGATCACTAACTCGTGTAGTGCTTCCCCTCGCTTCGCTCGGGACAGCAACTCCACCTTCGTCAGTAATCTGCGCCACTCGCCGTGTACGATATTTTGCATAACAAGTGCATCGAAAACTCGACTTTCGACGACTCTTGAGTGATAGCGAAATGAGGAAAATTAGACTTTTAAGCTTATGGTTCACAATATGTGACAGCTGATTCACTTTCGCCCCTCCAGCTGATTTCTTTTCGCAACCAGTGGCGAATAGAAATCTCGGCAGTAATCCGCCATATTTGCATCGCTCGAGAGGCGGCAAGAGTCGAATTTTCGTTGCACGTATTATGAAAAAGTTATTTCGAAATTCCGCATGGAACAGCGTCATTTTAATAATTTATCATGAGGAGATATATTCAGAGTAACCTAAGTTCGTAATGCTACATTATTGGTGGCGGCCACAGGCATTAGATTCTCTGCATAGAAAATCTCAAACGAGCTGATTCCAATTTCCTTACACATAACATAACAAAAAGTATAAGATTTCAGAAAAACATGTGCGAATATAAAACTTTACAATCAAAGGCAATGCGATAGTTTGATATGCAATTAGTAAAAATTGGTGAGTGTCTTACTTGGGAGATACAAAGAGTCAATACAAAGAAGATCGCGAACTTCATGATTAAATAAGACGTTTGATTTGTAGTAGAGACGAACTAGAAATAAAAAAATTTCGTACATAAAAGTGTCTTTTTATACTCGATTCCTACCACGCGAAATGTTTATTTGAATGACGTCAGAGAAATTTAAATCAGAGGATTTAGGCAAGAATTACGAAGTTATCATGATTTGAAGCCTCTGTAGAAGGTAACGATTGATACGAAAAAATCTGTTTTTCCGGAATCTTTGTTTGAATTTCAGAATACATTGACATACTTTCTTATCTGGCAGATTTTTTAGTTTATGTAGTTACGACGCTTGAATATATTATTAAAATCGTGTGTGTCTGTGGCTTCACTCATATCAAATATCATGCATATATCACGTGTAAATATATATTTTTTCGTGAAATTTTGAACATCAGAGTTCCCACTAATTTCCTACTGATATTCTGATCCGTAATATAATTTCATATCAATTGTGCAAAGTAGTGGTTTGAAAGAATACTATTGAGAGCAATGATTTTTTTCTAGTAAAAAATATTGATTATCAAAAATCGAAGGTACTTACGAGAGCGGAAGAAATATTTTTGGAAATTTATGAATTTTGAATATTACTGATAATTCATAAAAAATATAGAAATTCATGAGTAATTTTGACGAAATGCGGAAATTTTTGAAATGTGTGGAAACTTTTGAAAATTTTTGAATGTTTGTGGGTTTTTGGTAACGTACGAAAGTTCCAAAAAACTTGGGAAGCTTCGGAATTTATGGAAATTTCAGAATCCATAAAGAGTTCTAAAATTTGTGGAGTCTTCTAAAGATATGTAAAATTTTTCCAATTTTTTTTTTAATTTCCGGGGATAAATGGGGATTTTCGAAATACATAGAATGTTTTTGGAATGTGTAAAAGGTAATATTAAATTGCTTCACATGTTAAGGAAGATTTGAAACTCCTAGAAATTTACTGAATCATATTATTATTATTATTATTATACCATTAGGCCAAATCCCTTGCGGGGTAAGCGTAACTCGTTCGGTTCCAGCCGCTCTGTACTAC
>WSXT02075423.1:0-12170 GCA_011762715.2 Neuroterus valhalla
AAGGCTGATGGGCTGTCGTGCTGCATCGTGCGAGGGTCGGGGGGAGGGACAGAATCACTCAAGCATGAACAGCCGAGGAACCGGCGCTCTGCCGATAGGCGCCCATCCAAGCGGTGAGTGTACAAGTTTTAGAAAACTTCGGTTGAATAAGTTGGTCATAATCATCCAATACAGCGAAAGTCACATACTTTGATACCCCGCAGAGCTTCTGTCAAATATGTTATAACAGAACTTACAACAAACTGAGCATTCGTGAATCCAAAGTAACATTCTTTCTTAAAAATTTATTAACAAAATTTAAACTAAAAAACACGTTTCCCAACCCCACAGAGTTCGTGTTACGTTACTTGTAACGAAATTTACTACAAACTGAACATTCATGTTCCAAGCAAACAGTCTTCTTCCAGAAAATTATAGACAAGACAAGAATAATAAAACACGTCTACTAACAACAAAGTCACACCATATGATTCTTTGCAGAGTTTCTGTTACATAACTTTCAAAGAACTTACAAGAAACTGAACATTCGTAAAACCAACTGAACATCTTTTTTTATTTATTAGCAACATCAGAATACCGAAATACCTTTTCTCACAAGAAAAATCCTGATGCCACACTTCCATCCAGAAATAGACAGAATCGATTTTGTATAAATTTTTGGTGCAGCATAGTCAGAGAACATGTAGTCAGCTCTTCTTCCATGAATACAATCACTTTTTTGTGTGTTCAATTCTTCTAGTTCAATCCCGGCGAAAACTGTAAGGTTTTCTTCGGGTTTCTCCAGGTCTAAATCTAGCCAAATCTGACCCAGATCAGAGTATCCGAGTGACAGAAAGAAATTTTGTTTTGATGGTGTTGATTTTTTATTTTCTATCAGTTTCAACTCCCTATCCCTTTTCTGAAATATTTCAAATAAAAATTCGATAATCGAACTTAGAACTAAGCCATACCTGACATGAGACTACTATGAAATTTTCTCACATTAATTAAACCTTATCCTTAATCCCTCAATTACATTATAATAGCGGTATTCTGATTTTTACTGCATTGGTCCGTTCGACATTGTGGGTCATTTGAATGGAGAAATGTATGCATAGTTCCTGGAGAATTAATTGCTTATTTTTCTAACAAGATGGAGTTCCTGCACCCGATTCGCGCGTTGCAAGTTTTCCTATTCTTGGATTAGAACGCACAGCACGTTCACTTCGTGGACAGCAAGATCGCCCGATCTTACTGTTTGCTACTTCTTCTGGTAGGGCTTTTTGAAGGAAAAGGTTTACCAGACACTTGAGCATAATACCAGGGAGCAACTCCTCCATCGGCTTGAAGAAGCATTCACTTCAACTACCCCCGAAATGGTTCGGAAATTGGCGAGAAATATTGCGCGACGTACTGAGCTTTAAGTTGAATACGAGGGTCAACATGTTCAGCAATATCTTGAATCAGGAATTTCTTAGTATTCACATAGTTCTTTGAAAACTAATAATTTTCTACGATTTGGTCCCACTGAATTTTCAACAGAAATTAACTGCGGCAAGTGGGCTTTCTGGGCACGTAGAGATTTATCGATTTTTTGAAAATATGTATATTAAATATCGTCTGAACATGCTAATACAACATGTAATACTTCTGATCACTCAATGAGAATTCAGGCTTTAAAAGATTCTTTGAGAGGTTTTCGATAAAGAGATAGAAGAGTCACAATTTGACAAATTCTTATGTATTTTTAGAAAGCGGATAAACGTAAGGAACTTAGACAATTAATGATTGAAAATTTCATGCTTCGCTTTCGGTCGTATAAATGATTATTTTATGTCTGAAAATCATTTTGGAATGCAATTAGTAAGGCTTAACTTTGACGAGAAACTTTGATCTATTTTTCTGAATTAAACAAATGTCACACATGTTGGAAATTATTTACAATTTCAATGGTTTTCCAAAAACGTACTTCTTCTGGTGGCATGATTGGGTTTTTAGTTCTGAGAGCTGTTTGGGTAGTTCTTTCATCAGAGAATATAATCGGCAAGGATTAAGTATGACGGCAATCACTTATCAATTTTTCCAAATTAGGAAAGTCACTTCACACGATTTTGACAGAATACTCCATCAAATCCTTTCGCACGGGTTAAGGTTTCAAAAGGTTTTTTGGTAGTTTTCCCATCAAGGAATAAAAAATTCGCAGTTCAGTTTTGATCACAAGCTTTTATCCATTTTTTAGAAAGGCCACAAGTCAGAAAAACATACAATTTTTGAAACTTTCCCTCACATTCGAGAAGTATTGCATCACTTTCAGTTTTATGATACAGTTTCTGTTTCCGAAGCTTTTCTGGTAGTTATTGCAGTATTATTTCGAATTCAGTATAAATTTTAGAAGAAATTAACTAAATTATAAAAAAATTGTTTATTTATAATTAAGATTTTCTTGTGTGATTTTTTAAAGTATTTCGCTCTTCTGTTTTCCTTACGTTGTATCCGTTCACGTTGCAATTCAATCTTTTTTTTTGTTTGTGTGGCTGTGTGAATTTATGAATATGTGTGCTGTGAATAGCGAAGTTCCGAGTGATTGCGTAAAGGTGATTATTGTCCCAATCCACAAGGGAAATGGTGGTCAAGACGGCTGAACTAATTATAGAGCGATTAGCCTACTAAATACTGTGGGAAACATATTTACCAGAATACTTATCAATAAAGTCATAGGAGTAACAAAGGAAACGATCTGGGAAGTTCAATGTGGATTTATGCTAGGGAGTTTATGCCTAAGAGTAAACAAAAAATTTTTCCGTGCATTCGTTGACCTGGAAAAAGCTTTTGTAGAATGGATAGAGCTTTACTTTGGGAGGTCTTCAAAAAATATGGAGTAAGTGGGTGACTTCTGAAAGCAATGAAAGCAATATATAATGGTAGCAAACAAGTGTTAGAGTAAATGGGCAACTGAGCGATTGGTTTGATATTAACCCTCAATAGTCACATCTTCGCTGTGAGACATGGTAGTCACGCTGGGTGAATTTCACCCATTCGACCTTTGCTGTCAAATATCTTGGGTTACACATGGTCAATTTTTAAAGAATTTTTCTTGAAAATATGAAGAAATTTATCAAGAATATAATGGTATAGGTTTTAAAGCGATAAATCAAAAGTAAAGTACTCTAATTTGTTAATAATTCATTACTGTTTTTCGAAAAATTACTTTTTTTTAAAAATGCTATTTTTTAAACAAAAAATGAGATCAGTGAACTCTTGAAAGCATTTTTCGAAAGTTTAAGGATCCAACTTCCAAATTTTATCAGCAGTTCAATCAACTTTCCAAAAAGTATATTTTTTTTGTTATCCGAATATAGGCAAGTTTTCGAGTTTGGCAGGTGAAGTGCGATACTACAATACTGAATTTTTGGACTTGAATAATTGAATGTGATTTTAAATTTAACTGTTCATTTCATTGTAATTGTTTTTAAGATATATACATTGTTAAGGAAAAAAATTTTTCCTAAAATATTGTAAATAAACAAATAAATTTTTTTTTTTTTTTGGTATTTGGAAAGAAAATTTAATCATTTTTTGACATACGAAATTTCATTTCATGTGTGGGAAATCATAATAGAAAGTTGTAAATTAAACTTGTAAAATGAAAGAAGTTGTTAACAATCTTATATACGTTGAGGCGCAAGGCGCATTAGGAACACACTTTTGCGACATGATCTTTGCACACGCAATGCATTTGCGTTGGTGTACAACTTTTCCACCTCGCTCGCTCGCCGAAATTGTGCACGCGTCATCATATTGACGCCCTTTGCTAAACAATGAAAAATTGCACGTAAAAGCGCTCAACAAAAGTGAATCTTTGGAATTGTCGCGCAAAAGAATTTTTCTACGTACTCAGAATTTGTGACGCAATAGGCACACTGGGTGAAATACACCCGGGGTCCAACTTTTGATGAGTCCCCTGCAACGACTTGACGGAAATTGAAGCTGGCAAGAGGCGTGCGTATAGCGGTAGGGCATAACTTCTTCCCTCCCTCACTCCCAGGCCCCCACGACAAATGGTCTTCAGGAGACGAACCGTTGAAAAATAGGGCTGTGTGTAGTTCACCCAGTGTGACTATTGAGGGTTAAGCAGGGCGTTAGGTAAGGATGCGTTATGTCCTCTTGGATATGTGATATATACATGGACAAATGTCTGAGAATAGCTCTCTTTGACGAAGGAGGTGTTGATCTTGGGATAGTGAAAGTTCGTGGCCTTGCGTTCACAGATTACAAGATCATTACGGCAGAATCAGGCGATGATTTGCAGAGGATGTTGAGCAGACTGGATACCAGCATGAAGAGCATGGGTCTTAACATTAACGTGAATAAAACAAAAATTATTGCATTTGAAATTAAGGATGCAAAAACGAAATGCAATATTGTCCTAAGTGGAGAGAAGACAGAACAAGTGGAAACACGTGAGCTTTTATAAAAAAATGTATGGGTGTGAAAGAAGCAAGAGATAGAAAGAAGCAGGATAGGCCCGTGTACATGTATCGCTTAGTGGATTATTTTAACGGCTTTGTGAAACTCTCCGCACGGGGTGTTTGCTAGACAGATCAGGAAGCGACCCGTGTTGGAGTGATGTTGTGTAGGACGAGTTTGTCGTTTGAAAGCAGAAAAGGCTTACTTTTGCTGTGTATTGTTTTTATCAGGACATTTTGCAAACATATTTTTTTGTCCAGTTTTGCATAAGGAATTCGTGCATACAAGGAATATGATGAGTTAAGCATCACCCTGTATATACACCATCTTCGGGTTTTCACATATCTCTATTATCCTTTTCCGCAGGAGATCGTCAGACATTGAACCCTTCAACTAAAATCCCTTCCAAAAATCCCCAATTAACCCAACTCTCATAATTACCCTCCAAGCAATGCTTGAAGTAAGGTAGACTGGGGCAGCAAAGACCGGTTAACATTCATTGCCGTATAAAAAGTTGATAAGACGTGGAATTCATCTATTTTTGTCCATTTCGATTCCAACATTGCTATATACTACGTATACGTTCGTATTAATTATCCTGAGAAAACAGTCACTTAATAAATCAGTTACTTCTGATGCGGGTGTTTTGAATTACAATAAAACACGTATTGTGTGCCGGAGTCGGTACACGGCACCCCTATGAGAGAAGCTGTTGTGTACACGCCGTAGTTTACCTCACTCTTGCTCCCTCACCTCCCTGCCGTTCCTACTCATAGCGGCTCTCATCCAGTAAGAGACTTATCGGGATGCCGTGTATCGGCTCCGGCACACAATGCGTGTTTGGTTGTAATTCAAAACACCTGCATTTTATGCCTTCGGCCGATACACGGCATTCCTATGAGAGACTTGTTTGATATCTACTGGTGACCTTAACGCTATGTGATATAAAAATAATAGAAATGCTATCAAGTTCTAAATGACGAAGAGACAAAAATCGCCAAACCCTTATACTTCCAGATTCAACGCATACTTGCTGTGTATATTGGAGATTAATGATTTTGCATACTCACTTTTTAGATGGGAGTAAATTTGGATATGAGAGAACTAGAACCTGCCTGACAAGTACCCTGTGCGTTATTGGAATAGTGTTTTCTGAACATTTCAGCGCGTTTCAAGTTGACTCGGTCCAAAATCTTCTGGACTTGAAGATCGTCTAGCCATCCACGAGATGCAACTGCCGAACGAATGCTTCCAGGGAAAGCGTCTATCCCAGCATTCCTCATAGCCGATCGAACCTAACTCGCAATTACTGTTCTGGAAGTTGCCTTGGCGGCTCAAACAATGGTAATAAACAAGGCATCGACCTTACCCTCCTTTCTTCTTTCTTTTGACCTTCCAAGCATAGCCCTGATCCATGTGACCGGGCAAAACAAGATATTCGAGTGTTTGGAGAGTTTCCATGACTGCCTGAACGAAGCCCGATCCGTCTTTGATCCAAAAGCTGGCAACATTATTATCTCGTTTTCCAAGCTAACGAGAATTTTCTTGTAAATTTTCAGAAGCATAAGATCATGAATACGACGGCTGAATGCTAAGAGAAGCTACACTGCTGTACGCCTTGAGAGTTCAAACAACGATTAATTTTCTGTGCGCGTAGATAACCACTTCAGCAAAACTTGTGCATCCCAGATTAGAGCCTTTACCTTTACCACTGAAATCGCTTTCAGGACCTGCTGAACCAAAAACTCTGAGGATAAGCTTACCGTAGATGAGCAAAGTGAGATGAGCAAAATGTTGCTACTGCAGACTTGTGAAGAAGAATTGTGTTATAAGCGAACTTCTCAGAGATGAATAAGTCCGCTAAGAACCTGCGAAATCTTTACACTGAGGAGACCTAAGGTTGATTTTCTGCTTCTCAAAACAAAGAAGTCATCTTCGAATTGGGGCCTTGTAGTTCCGCAGAGTCGAACTCCTCCAGCTCCCCTTGAACAAATTCTTCTCCTGTTGGGATCAGTCCTGGACTAAATCCTCCCGCACCTAACTTCCCATACCTGCATTATGAGTCGCTTCACTTGCTGTGGAAGTTGGCCCGTCGTCAAGTCTATATGAGGACATCTTATCTTCCAAATTCTGAATGGTCAGGGGTGGCTCTATGCTCCTGCTGCGAAGATACGGCATCCAGAAGATCTGATCCCATTTTGGCACTACTAGTAGGAATTGTCTTCTGAAGCTCTTCGCAAGCACTCTGGGAATAAGGCTTGGAGGAGGGAACCCCCAACCTTACCTGACGATGTCTGGGAGTCCCCATCTTACAAAGATTTTGTTTGTCGCAGCAGGAAGAAAATGCCACTCTTGGAGCGCTTTCTTTCTTGACAGTCGATCTGCGATTCCGTTGTATCTGCCTGGGAGATATGCTGCCGAAAGGGATATGTTCTGCTCATCCAGCAGGTGGAGAATTCGATTGGTCAGGACCAACAAATCTAACGGCCTTGTTTCTCCTTCCCTCTGAATGTAGGCCACCAGGGTACGGTTTTCCGACTGGAGCAGAATATGTCCTCCCTAGAGATGATGATCCATCCGTTTTATTGCGACATACACCTCAAACATTTCTTTCTTATTCGAGTGCCATCGTTTTTGATCATTGGTCCTGCAACCAGAAATGTGGTATCCATCCAGTTGAGCTCCCTGACCCGGGTCCGCTAAATCCGTCGTCCGGAAGTTGGTTACCCTGCTTCTGTGCAGGCAGGTCGGTGACAACGTGGCTCCGTGCCACCACTTGGATTCGTACCGGAGATATAATCTCTAGTTTTTGTCGAGGTCTGTGCTGGTTGAACTGTATTAGGAACCTCTGAAAATGGCGGCAGTGGGAAAGCCTGCTGTGAATCAGGAAATTGGCGAAATTTGGGTGCTCCAGGAGGCACTGAGTCTCTTTCAGCGTACAACGTCCCTGCAATCTTATCCTTTTTTTGAGATCCGTGATGTTTTGGGCTTTCTTCCGTGGGTGACTCTTAAGATTGTCCCGTGTGTTCCGGAGTATACCCAGAAAATCCATTTCTTGGCAGGGATTTAGAATACATTTCCCGCGATTTACCATTCACCCTAAAAACTCCAGTAACTCGACAGCCTCCTTGCTCTGTAAGCTTAATCTGGTTCTGTCCTTAGAGACCAGAAACCTCATACCTCGCGAACGAAGGACTTCAGCATCCAATTCTTTATGGTCGCGGAGATCTGAGGGGCAGCTGAGAAGCCAAAAGGCAAGCTTGTAATCTGTAAAAGCTCCTTGCCGTAGATGAGGCGAAGGAGGCACCGATTGGACTCTGCCATTGGACCGTGGGAGTAAGCTTGGGATAAGTCAATATAGGACATCCAGTCCCCGTCCTGCAGAAAGTCTTGTAGTCTGAAATGAGAGATTAACCGGAACTTCCTTACTTTTACGTGCCTGTTGAGGCCTTGCAAATCGAAGATTTGCCTTGTGCCTCCGTTGCTCTTTCAGATAAGAAACTTTCTTGATATGAAGTTTCGGCTCCAACGTGTTGGCGGCTCCAGTATCCCTTGCTCTTTTAATGTTTCGATTTATTGAGACATCTGCAGAGACAGTGTTCAGAAGCTGAAAAGATTCGAAGGTTCTATGTTGATGGAGGCTATAAACTCATAGCACTATTTTAATATTTCGTATTTACAATACTGTTAATTAGTACCATTGTATAGACCTTTTGGGGATTTCCAACAGAATAAAACATCTGCAGAAATTTCTATTCATTTTTGAGCTCAACCTTGAGACACAGTAATCTCTATGAATTTCTCGACTATTTTAGAAAACAGAGTTATAAACTGAAACAAGTTTTACCATTTTTAATCCTTTATTTGCTCTCATCGAGCACGTCCTATCCTAAGCGTTTATTGCACTATTTAAGAAAGGTTCGATCTTCCACTGGGCGCATCGTTTCTAGATTTATGTTTATCCGACCCATGTGCGCCTATCTCAGGTACTCTTCGACCCTTCAGATTTACAGAAAGTCTGTAAAGGTGACCAACAAAACTGGGTGTTTCCAATGAGCTCCCACTCAATTGCAATAACCAACAGTTCTTCTGAAATTCCTACTCTAAGAACTTTGAAACTCTTCGTTTTCCTTCCTTGGAAAATGTAACCCTCTTCCAGGGATCAGGACGCTAGTTAGTTAGGCACGCACCTTCAAACGGTCAAGATTTCAACCTGAACCGATAGAACTTGGAACTTTGAAACGTTTATCCGGTACCTCTCACTTGTATCTTACTAATTGCAAATAAATACAGTGTTTAATTCAACAGGAAAATTGGTGTGATTTCGAATTATCTCTCACATGTATCTTACTAGTTGTAAATGAATATGGTATTTTATTCAACAGGAACATTTTTGTGATTTCACATTATTGCATTTTTAAAAGAACAGTTCAACACAAGCAGTGCAAGTATGAACCAGGAATGTAGAACTTTCACTTGCATTCTTAACAGATAGTCTTGTTAGAAATCCGGAACACCTCCAATCGCTTATCAACTCTGGTTTCGAACCGAGAGGGATTCGGGATCCAGAAATGAGTCTGAGGACGTTGGAAGGAGCTCCTTACATCCTCCATCTTCCCTCGAAGGGAGATAGCTGGCCTCTCAAAAATACTGAAACTGATGGGTAGTCATTTGTCGCCTGGCCCTCCACGAAAGGGATCCGCAGCTCCAGATGAGGGTAGTCCCGTCTTTGCTGTACTTCTAGGTACGAAAATTCCCTCGTCGCGGGTTGAAACTCCCTCGTCGCGAGTCGTTTCTGAACCCTGCAGCTTGCGATAATCCTCTCGGGGGTGGAAAACTCCGGTTACTTGATGACGCCGGCGGGGCTATGTCCCTCCTTGGAACTGGTCTCTCGGTGACATAAGAATAAGACGTGACAAATCTTCTTTGCCAAAAAGATAATCTGCACTAGGAGGGACTCTGCGCAAAGCCGTCTGAACGTTCTTGTTCTGAAGTTCGGATAGGAGACGTTCCCTTCTATTCTCAATACACTCCGCCCTCTTACCGCAAATCAACTGCATAATTAGGTCGAAATTTGTTCACACCCGTGAGCCCGCGGAGAAAAGAAAAGATAAATTTGCAAACAATGATTGCTGGGTAAAATCCTGAGAACCTGAAAAGGCTCAATCTACCACTTCTTGCAGATTGCGTCTGAGCAAATCGTTCTGCTCAAGTATCGTATTTGACAACTCAGCTAAAACTCGTTCCGTTTATAATAGAAGGTCCTTCTTTTAATCGAGGTGACAAAGCTCTTCATTGACATTGAGATCCGTAAAGCCAGGTGATGGAGTAAACTTTTTTAAGGCGGTAGAATACCGAACCTCTTTCCATTCTGAGGATCCAATACGCTGCAGCGCATTTAACCTATCCACATGCTCCTTAATAGCTGGGCGAACCACTTTTCTTTCATCTACATCTGTTATCGGCTCTCCAAAATCCAACAGCATAGTAGACGGCCCCTGTTCTGAGGATCAAGGGGTTCTTTGGAAACCAAATCTTCTACGGCATGAATTTGATTCTTCAATTCACGGCAACGGAATTTATTATTTATCCTAAGCTTCTTTGCCGGAGGAGACCCCTGGTCATCACTTGAGTCTGAGTCAGCATCATAAAGCGAATGAAGCAGTTCAATTTCACTCTCTAATTGTGAATAATGAAAGTCAATAAATGAAATAGTCAGGAATTATGATTTAAAAAATAGTAAGTAGCTTATTCGAAATAACTATCGCTACTTGGATACAGGTTCGGGTTAGTAAAATTACGCGTTGATGCTTTTCGAATAGCGGTCAGCAATCTCCTGTCGGATTTTGGCTCGCAGGCCTTGATGACAGACCTATGGGGTCCTCCCCCCTCTTTCCTGAGTACCCTCCCTCGAGACTCTAGTACTACCACGCTAAATGAACATTTGGCAGGAAATTTACCATCTGGGTAAAAATGTGTCGCATTCTTGGGTCCTTCTTACCATAAAGTAAACAGGCCTGGCAAACTCGGCTCCTGACAATTGAAAACGCATTTTTGTGCACTTCGAACTTAAGACGTGTTACTGCGTTGAAAGTATTCAACGCTATGAGTAGGAACGGCAGAGCCGCTTTTACGGGTGACAATCTGGGGATAGAAGGGAATTGAAGGAGGAAGAGTAGGGTAAACTACGGCGTGTACACAACAGCTTCTCTCATAGGGATGCCGTGTTTCGGCCAAAGGCATACAATAATAAGCTTTATTTCGTCGGACTCGACCCACGTGTGTGGCCAAGAACAATTCCGGTAGTTTTTAACAGATAGAAATATATGTGAATCTAAAAATGTTACGGTTTGATTCTTTGGAGATTCGGTTTCGTTTCTGAAAAATAAAGTGATTATGTGTGTTTTACACGCGTGTTGTGTTTAGACTAGAGTTTCATCTTATGATCAATCAAATCTATTTGGGTTATCATTCAAATATTTGGCAATTATTTTATTTGTTTGCTCTTCCTCCGATGTCGGACCCTTGGCCATTTCCTAAATTCAAAATGTTTTTGATTTCAATGAATTTTCATTTTCATAATTGCTTGGTGGAATAATGTTTTCCCTGCAGAAAATAAAAATTTGTTTGCCATAAGTATTTCAATCATTGCTAAAAACGTTGTGTTCCTGACAATAAAATTTTCATTCTTTAGTTGTCAGAACTGTTTTTTCCACAATAATTGTTATTATGCAATGTAAATGTTCAAGATTTGAGTTTATAGCACATAATGTCTTTCATTAACTAAAAAACTAAAAAGTAGAATTAGAATAATTTATCAATGGCAATGTTATTTGTAAAGACGTTCAAAATTTTTATTCCTCCAATTTATAAATCAATTTACAAATTTAAGAAGAATGATTATAACCATGAGAATTTGCTATTCCACAAGAATCGTGCATAATAAACGAAATGTGAGATTATATGTTAATGTCTTAATCTGAACTGACTTCTACAAAATACAACTATCTAAGGTTTTTTTCAGGAATAATAACTTGTTTAAAGTAGAAAAGCTAAGTTTACTAATCAAATGAATTTTGTGATAACGCAACTCTTTTTCCAATGCTTCAAAAGAAATATGGGATAATTATTCTTTATTAAACTTTCACTTATATATGCATAATTATCAAATGAAAAACGATTTTAAAGTACATATTCACATTTGCGCAAATTATTACTGTGGATCACCTAAGGAGTCTAACTTTTTTTAACTCGCAGCAAAAGTGTGATGGCGGCAGCGAATGCACACGTGCAACTTCGAATATACATGAAAAGGTATAATTTCAACCTTTTTATTTGTATTTATAGGATTGTGGTGTTTTGCAGTGCTTACATATTAGTTGAGATGAAAGTTAAGTAGACTGTGTTGATTACTGAGCAAGATTCCAATGCATCATCCTATAAAACTTAAAGATCTCTTAGAAAAACATGTTTTCTTGTGCCTGTAACAATTTTTCACTTGCTATTCAAATCCGTCCCGCAGTATGAGTCAAATCAGTTTAACCATACTCTTTCAGCAATACTGCACTTGACGCACAAACCCCAGAATACTCTTTGTCCATTTTATTATACCTCTTATATGGATGACTGCAGGGAAGGAAACATCTAAGGCTGGTGACACACTATGCGTTTTCGCCGGTCCGGTTTGAAGGGACCGTTTCAACCGGATGGTGACGACGTATTAT
>WSXT02075434.1:0-12170 GCA_011762715.2 Neuroterus valhalla
GCACTAAATAAGCACTAAATTATGGCATAGTGCCCATATCGATATGACAATGTTGTAATTCCAGCTTCCGGGACCTCTTATATTTTTCGTATATGAAAAAATACAACCTGTGCTGGCTTTTCTGCGTTACGGTTTCTAATCGGGTGCGCGCAGCAAAAAAAAAAGACTCTAAAAAACCTTAAGGTGCTTCGTCAAGGATAGGCTTCTGCCAAAGCCATAATTCTCTTACACTGATGAATTGTTTGTTGCAATATTATTCCGACCTCATCTTTAGACCCTAATGGAGGCTCGGATAGACTTTTTTCCGAATATCGCGTTGTCGTTTGTTTTTATTGAAATTTAAAATCAAGTAATTCTTGCCCCTGAAATACGGCACCGCCTTGCATACTGAATAGCGGTCATTGGCGTGCACTGGATATGTTACAATGATTTGTATTATTGGAAATTTTGGAATGTATTTTCGGCTATAGCACTGCGATGGGTGAAATGAAAGCGCACTATCGTTTCCAGGTCTAGGGATTAATCTCCAGATCTAAACAGACTTTCAAATGTCTGGGATTTATCAATTTCTGGAAAACTTCAAGATATTTGTTCTCAAAATCATAAGTTTTTATTCTTGAGTGATTCTTTCGTTTCTTTTCAGGAAGAAAATTAATGTTCTTCGTTTCTAATTTAATGAATGAAACATAAGAATGGGGTGATCTTCCACGAAAATATGTGTGTACATATTTCTGAATAAAATTGATGTACGACAATTGAAATCAGTATGAAACCCTTCAAATATAAAGTCAAAATATAATACATGTATAATAAAATATTTGAATTTCAAACCAAAAAAGAAGAACTATTCATTACCGAAGGAGATAATTTTCAACAAAAGAGTTGAGTTTTCAGGCTAAAACGATAAATGTTTCAGAAAAAAGGGGACCATTGAAAGGAAAAACATGCATTTTTAATAATTGAAAAGCGAACAGTTCAATTTTTAACTGGATGAACGAATATGATAAAGCCAGTTGCATTTTCAACCCAATCGTTGAACTTTGAAGTCGAAGAAGGTAATTTCTTGAAAGACTTACGGATTTTTAGTCCATTTTGTATAAAATAGTTATAGTTTTCACGAAAAATATTAAAGTTGATATTTCATCCGACGTAATATCCGACATTTAAAATAATAATCCGTTAATCAAACTATGAGGAGATGAATTGTCCAAGAAAAATTTAATTGTTGTTATTTAAAAAAAAATGCTTTGATATTGAATCAAGCACAGTTGAATACTATTAGGAAAGGGACATTTCCAACATGATAATTGACCTATTTACCAAAAAGAATAATTTTCAACCAAACTTTCGAATTTAAAAGAACTAATTTTGAAACTAAAATGGACGATTTTTTCTCCAAAGAGTTATAACTTGAACCAAATAATATAATCCAGCTAAAAAATAGAAAAAATCGCAACCGCATTGTTATGAATTTCCAAGCCAAAAAGGAAAATTTTATCGAAAACCTTTCTATTTTCGACAAAAATAATAGAATCCCCAACCAAACAGTACAAATTTCTTCAACTTGCGCCCAGAAGTTCACATTTTCGATCGGAAGGATAATTTAGAACAGAAGAAGAGAAGCATTTCTAACAAAATACAAGTATGTTTGACCAAATTATTGAATCAAAAATGACGATAAACTTCCAATCGTTAATTTGTCCATTATTGATTGGAAGTTTATGGTTATTTTTTATCCGATAAATTAATCCTCTCAATCGAAAATGTGAATACTTAGGGGCAAGTTAAATTTTATTCCTGTTGCGAATTCAACTATTCCGTATTATGTAGAAAATTGATGTTTTTTGTCAGAATAAACTATTTTGGTGGAAATTTGTACTGTTCGGTTGAAAATTCTATTAACTTTGTCGAAAATAGAAATGTTTTCAATAAAATTGTCCTTTTTGGCTTTGGAATTCAACTGTGCTTGATTCAATATCAAAACATTTTTTTGATTGAAATAGCAACAATCATATTTTTCTTGGAAGATTTATCTCTTCATAATTTTATTAAACTATAACGTTAACTATTTAATACAAAATGGACTGAAAATCCAAAGTTCTTTCAAGTAATTAGCTTCTTTGACTCGATTCGTCCATCCAGTTGAAAATCGAACGATTTGCTTTTTAATTAATAAAAATGCATGTTTTTCGTTTCAATGGTAGTCTTTTTTCTGGAACATTTGCCGTTTTAGCCTGAAAATTCATTTCTTTTATTGAGTATTATCTCTTTTGGTAATGAATAATTTTTCTTTTTTGGTTGAAAATCCAAATATTTCATTGTAAATTTAATATATTTTGACTTTCTATTTGAAAGATTACTGATATCATTTGCGGTACATCAATTTTATTAAAAAATATGTATACACATACTTTCGTGGAAAATCACCCCATCCTTATGTTTCATTCAATAAATTAGAACAAAGACCATCAATTTGCTTCCCGAATAGGAAAAAAAATCAAATAAGGGAAAAGTCTGATGATTTTGAGAACAAATGCCTTGAAGTTTTCCAGAAATTGATAAATCCCAGATATTTGAAACTATATTCAGATCTGGAGATGAATCCTCAGACCTGAAAGCACTGTCACGCATTCATTTTACCCATCGCAGTGCTAGCGTAAAAATGAATTCTAAAATTTCCAATAACACGAATAATGGTAACACACCCAGTTACGGAATTTTCATTACCAACGGTTCAGGGTCGACATAGACGTTACTCGTCGCGGTTGTCGAGCATAGTAGAGGCCGGCATAGCAGTGCACGCCAATGATCGCTATTCAGCATGCAAGGCGGTGCCGTATTTCAGGCGCAAGAATTACTTAATTATAAATTTCAACAAAAACAAACAACAACGCAATATTCGGAAAAGAGAAGTCGATACGAGACTTCATTAGGGTCTAAATATGAGGTAAGACAAATATTACATCAAACAGTTCATCAAAGTAAGAGAATTATGGCTTTGGCGAAAGCCTATCCTTGACGAAGTACCTTAATTTTGGCTAGAGGCCAGTAGCTCACAAGGGGCCGTATCCCTCTCCGTTATATTATAAGCATTATATTGAGCTATTTTTCATTTCAGAATCGAGTTTACAGTCGACTTTGAAGGAATTATTTTCTGATACCGACGACGTGTTACCTCCCATAACTATATTCAAGTATAAACCTCATAGACAGTTGGATTATTTACGAAGAATCGTTAATGATGAAATGACTGTATTCAATAGAAAGTCAACCTTATTAGCGAGGGATCATCTCATTATTGGATGGAAGGATAGAGATGTCATAAGACCACTATCTAATTTGTTTGGCGAAACAGATAATGTATTTGACGCAGATAAGAACAAGTTTGTGAGCCTCAGTCGCGAAGAACTTCTGCGATTGGGTATTGGCCGTCGTTTGTCATTTGTTCGTGCAGCAGATGAATTTGCTGCTCGACGCAAACGAGTCCTACAAGTGGAAAATCTAAGAAATTATCAAGGGAGCTTTCCAGCAAGTCATGGAGTACCCGATCAACCTGCTCAAGAAAGTCCTCAAGTAAACATGGAAACAAACGTTTGAGCATACGAAATCTATCAGTTCTATTTAAAAAGACACTAATACAAATAATTGATTAGTAGAATGTGAAAGTAAATTACAATTCTGTTTAAATAATGTATTAGAGTACTTAGTTATTAGGATCCCCTTTTCTTGATTGGACTTCTCTCTATACAGTTTACCTAGACACGTAGCTAGACAAAAAATCCTTGGAAATGATTATTGTTTTCTTGGAATTTTTATTGTCTATGTTTTGAAATTGCATTATTTGTGATGCAAGGTTAAAAATGACATAATACTACTCGTATTCTTACATCACAAATTGCGCAATTCTGATAACATTATGCAAACAATAATAACAACCCATATTTTTTCTAAAAATGGTTAATTTTATCCGGTTTGAATCGCGCGCCAGCAGCAGCCAATGAGAGTCACTGCGCTGCGCAAGCGCAGTAGCTCTTCATGCTAGAGCTAGAATCACTGAGACTGTACATAAAAGCGTTCAACGGCACTTATGTTCTCCAACGAAATAAAAATTTCCTCAAGATAACACTTCTGCTCGTGGACCTCTTTTACTCGGTTCGATTGGTAGTAGGTTGGTTAAAGCAGTCGTAAATGGTACCACAAAAAAATGTGTGAAAAGTATCCAGTTATTTCATAATACATATATTCATCGATTACAACTATTTTGTACATATTTATTCAATAAATTCTGACTCTTTGTCGGCTGTATCACAGTAAAATCCTGAGGGTAAACTTTGTTGCAGGTAGAATTTGAACGGTGTTCCCTGAACCCTGCCCTAGGGTTCAATAAATGTGGGGTACTACTGACAGGTCCTGTTTCCATTATACGTCATGGTCTTTAGATATAGATGGCGTGTTAATTGCATTACGTGAAACAAGGGCCTTCTATTCGGTGGAAATACGCAAGCGGATCGCAATGTCTATACAGACTATGGCGTATGATTGACAAAGCTGTCAAAAATTCCGTACCCCAATTGTCGGGGACTCAGAACCCCAACTGGGTAGCATGAGCACCACCTAGGGTACTTTGCGTTGCAGGTAGCTGGTACCCTAAAACAGGTGTCTCATTCACACTTTGTTTTTAGAGTGTACTTGTCATGCAACCTGTGAATCTCTTAATCCTACTAATTCACAAACTCTCTGGCAACGATAATTTGAGACTCATTTTTGAATATCCAGAATCCTGTTATTGTTAAGTTTCTATCCAGGGAGTTTCAATATTTATCAGATCCGTTTTTTCCAATCCTAAATAAATTATTGTGCTTTCACTAGCAATTAGTAAAATTTCATTAATTTTGATTTGAAGAGCAGAACTCTAATTTCTTTGTGTTCAAATTATTTTGATTTCTTCCGAGTATTTTCAAAACATTTTTTATACTTGTAATTTCTCTTCATGTTTTTCTGATCTACCTTCGAAATCTTTTCAATTTTTTCCAGTCAGTTAGATTATGTGTATAGCCAATCGTTATGTATCAGAAAGTACCGTATTGAGGAGTTTCAGGATAACCAAAAAAGATTTTTTTTTTTTTTGTAATTGCATCACTCTCTTCATCAACTGCTGTATTATAATTGCTCCTGTTAACGGAAAAGCAAATGCCGACAAAGTTGTTTGAAATAAAGTTGAAATATTTAATGGAACGGCGCACCCATGACGAATGAGAGAGATGGAATTCCCAATAGACTGCCATCTTTTGAATTTTTCTAATTCTTAGTTTAACCTGCAATTGGAAATCTAGCAGTGATATATAGTTGTTTTTTCATGGATTAAATAAAAAACAAGACTTTTTAAACGCGATCGGATTGGCATATTGTTGAAAAAAATCATTTTGTTAAATTCGCTCCCATCGCTTTACGAAAATTCCAAACAGTTTTCAAACTCAAATCAACTATCAAAAACTCATACTTTGACTTGTATTGAATTTGCAAAACGTTTGTGGTGCGGCAACATTATCAATTAATGAAAAATTATTAACTTGTTATTTATTCTTCAGCGAAAATGGCTAAGGTTTTGCAGAATAGAGTTTGAGCCTTATTTCTTCGAGAAGAAGTTATCATTAAATCTTAGAAACGAGTGTTTTTATACCAAAAATTACAAAAATTTTGCGAATCGTGCAAAAAAGGGAGAGGAGAGGCACTTTTTCTGCCAGTGAAGAGCGAAAAATTCCTCTTTTTGACTCACAATCTGATGTATAACTTTTGATATATTAAGTTTATTTATAAATATTAATTTTTCCGACACATGAACAGTTTGCATATATCAACTATGATAATAGTGATAAGTTAATAAACACTCAGCACGATTTGCAAAATCTTTGTAATTTTCGGTACTTTTACAAAAACACTCATTTGTTTATTTGCAAATTTTGGTATTGTAGCCAGCATTAAAACGTTCTTCAAACTTGATACCCATTATAGCTCAACATTTCCGACATTTTCTACTTAGAAACGCATCCTTAACAATTTTCTCAGAAGTTTTAGAAGCCGAATTATCCAAAATTTGATAAGAATTTGCAGAACAATGAGTTGCCTTAAGTATAGTTTTGCAAATTTGATGATAATTATTTCCTGATGAAAAAAAAAACGGAAAGTCTATTTTGTGAAACCTTGGATGTTTCCGCTGAAGAATAAATAACAAGTTAATCATTTCTCATTGATTATTAATGCTTCTGCATCACAAACGTTGTGCAAATTTAATACGTGGCAAAGACTGAGTTTATGATCAGTAATTCAAGTTTGCAAAATATTTGGAATTTTCGTGAGCCATTGAGGACGAATTACGCGAAATAATTTTTATTAAAAATTTGTCAACTCGATGGCCTTCCACGAAATCTTATTTTATATTTGATTCTTGAAAAAACAACAATATAGCTTTTTCATATCCTGAAGAATTATTTGAAATTCGAGCAATTTCCATGTCTAATTCTACTTGCATAATTGGAGACGCTTGCATATTATGAAAAAAAACTATTCCTTTGATTAGATGTTATCTCTAACAAAGCTTAAGATTACAAGGTCAAGTGAGATAGTGAGAAGCCAGTATTAGTGAGGCTTTTTTCGAATTTTGGGAAGATTCAGTATCATCTGTAAAAGAAAATGAGGACCAGTGTCGGTTATCTTTTTTTCACTTCTGCAGTTTTCCTTGATTTCATTGGTAAATATATAATTATATATTATCTCGATTTAAAATTGAACAATATTGTTTTTAACTGTGACTGAATCTTCATGATATTGCCATTGCTGAAATATAAGTTTCCAGAAATACTGATACTTTATGAAATTAACACAAAAACGTCGATGATTCTGAACTTGTAATGCTTTTATCGAACTGATGCATATATTTCCTTAAGTTTTGGACTAATATGACGACATACTTTTTGTTTCACGCTCTGAGGGCAACTTTAACTGAGGCTCAATTTTAAGAATCTGCAAACTACAATTTATTGCAATATAAATTATGCAATAAACAATCGTACACGATTTATAATCATTCATGTATGTGAATTAGGGTGGTCCGAAAATGCATTACAAAAAATTTTTTTCGAATTTTTATGCAAAACGCCCGGAAATTTGTTCGAATCCCCCAAAAAAATGCATTTTTTGTTTTGAAAAAAAAAAATATTTAATGAGAAAAAAAGGCGTTTTTGTAAATTTTATCTTGAAATCTCAATATTAGATGAATCGAGTTCAAAATTCACCATTTCTCTTCACAATTGATGACAGAATGCGAATAAAATATTACTTTTCAAATATCACCCTCATAAGTCTGTTTTATAGGGTCCCAAAAAACCCCCATGATTGAAAAAAGGGGGTTTTCGAGTTCTTGGCGCTAATTATGATTTTTTTGCGGTTTCTAACGCAGATTGTTTCAAATACATCAAGTACTACTTTATACTGATAATTAGATGTTTATTTATATTGTTGGAACAATTTATGATTGTTTTTAGCAACTTTTTCTTAGAAAAAGGTTAGAAAGTCTAGGTTTTTTCTGAATTTTTCAACTCATTTTCTACGTTTCAGTTAGGGCGAGGTAATAATCAATTACAATTACCAAAAATATCTATTTAAACAATTTGTTATTATTCATAACAATATTCTCTTAGGATAATGCTACGAAGTTGCGTTTTTTCTGAAATTTACTACTTTGCGTCCATTTTTCACTTGAAGTGGGTAATTATTTAATTTGATTAAGCAAAAATAATTGTTCAAACAAATTATAAATGTTTATAGCTATCTTCTTCTAGATTCATAGTAAATAGTTGCGTTTTTTCCTGAAATTTTAAACTTTCTATCAGTTTTCAATTAGAGTAAAGTAATAATTAACTCATGTTAAAAAACAAATTATTTAAACAATGTATCATCATTGCTCATAATATTTTTTTGCTTAATGATAGAAACTTGCGGTTTTGTTTTAAACTATTAAGTCTTTTATCAACTTCTCATTTAGTGAGGCAATAATTAATGCGGGTTAACAAACATGCTTATTTAAAGAATGTATTATTGTTCATGACCATCTTGTCTTAGATAAGTGCTAGAAAGTTGTGGTTTTTTCTAAAATATTTAACTTTGCTCTACCTTTTTAGCTGTGAACAAATAATGAAGAAACATAAGAGAATCATATTTCACGTAGTATTGTATTTTTTTTAAGTAAATTATTTTTATTCTTTTTCTAATTGTAGGAAAAGTAATCAAAACAAAAGAGCTCTTACACAAAAGAGACAAAAAGAAAGAATGGAATAATTAAAAGAAGTGGGAGGACTAGGTCTGTAATTCCAAATTATCTTTTTACGCTTTGCAATAAATTTCTCGTTGTAACCCTATAAAAATGACTCGATTTCTTGACTTTTTTTTGTCTCTTTTGTATAAGAGCTCTTTTGTTTATTATTTTTCTTAACATTGGAAAAAGAACAAAAATAATTTACTTAAAAAAATACAATACTACGTAAAACATGATTCTCTCTGTTTATTTTTCTTTTTCACAGCTAAAAAGGTAGAGCAAAGTTAAATATTTGTGAAAAAAACCACAACTTTTTAGCACTTATCTGAGAGAAAATGGTCAGGAACAATAATAAATTCTTTAAATAAGCATGTTTGTTAACTCGCATTAATTATTACCTCACTAAGTGAGAAGTTGATAAAGAGCTTAATAGGTTAGAAAAAAGACCGCAACTTCTTAGCACTAGTCTAAGAGAACGGTATTAACAATAATAATTTGTTTAAACTATTATTTTTGTTAAATCAAATTGAATATCAACTCACCACAAGTGAAAAGTATGCAAAAAGTTCTAAATTCCAGAAAAAACCCGCAAATTTCTATCATTAAGCAAAGAAAATATAAGTAGCAATGATAATAAATTGTTTAAATAGTTTGTTTTTCAACAGGAATTAATTATTACTTTACTCCAATTGAAAAGTGATAAAAGTTCAAAATTTCAAGAAAAGACTGCAACTATGTAGTATTAATCTAGAAGAAGATGGCTATAAACATTCACAATTTGTTTAAACAATTATTTTTGTCCAATCAAATTAAATAATTATCCACTTCAAGTGAAAAGTGTCAAAAAGTTGTAAATTTTAGAAAAAACCGCAACTTTGTAGCATTATTCTGAAAGAATATTGTTATAAATAATAACAAATTGTTTAAACAATTGTTTTTGGGAACTTTAATTGATTATTACCTCGCTCTAACTGAAACGTTGACAATAAGTTGAGAAAAAACCTTGACTTTCTAACCCTTTTCTAAGAGAAAGTTGCTAAAAACAATAATAAATTGTTTAAACAATTTGAAATAATGTGTTTTTTTTGGGACCCTATAAAACCGACTTTTATTCGCATTCTGCGACCAATTGTGAAGAGAAATGGTGAATTTCGAACTCGATTCATCTAATATTGAGATTTCAAAATAAAATTCACAAAAACGCTTTTTTTTCTTATGGGAAATACGCGTTTAACTTCACGGGGCTTGCGGCACCTCTAAATATTATTTTTTTTCAAAGCGAAAAAAATGCATTTATTTTTTCTTGAATTCAAACAAATTTCCAGACGTTTTGCATAAAAATTCGAAAAAAATTCTTTTGGACGACCCTAATGTGCATACATAATACTAAATTACTTTGTTAAAGTTTGGTTTTTGAATACACACTTGGAGTTCCCTCGTTATTTCACATGAGCGGATCCTTTGAAGATTTTCTTGAATTAAAAATGATTGTATCAGTAAACCAAAATTGGTGACAGAAGCATTAAAATTTACCTTTTTCTATCTCTTATTACAGAATTAGGTTTACAGGTGACTTTGAAGGAATTATTCCCTGAATCCGATGGTAATGTATATCCAGAAATCAAGACATTCAAATATGGATGTAATCCACAGTTAGTTAATTTACGAACAAACGTTAGAAAGAAGGTGATTGAGTTGGATCCAAATACAAATTTGATAGCAAGAGATCATGTCATCATTGGATGGAAAAACAAAGGTTCAATTTGGCCACTGTCTGATTCGAATGGAAGAACTAATGTTGTGTTTGATAGAAATACCAATGAATTTGTAATGCTCCACAAACGTGAACTTAAAGATTTGGGTGTAGGCCGTCTTTTGTCACTTGTTCTTGAAGATGATGAAGCTGCTCTTGAGAGCAAGAGAATAAATCAAGCAATTCATGAAGTTAGTCAGCGAACGAACGGCCAAGCATACACTCAATTAGATTATCATGCCATCTATGGAGCAAACCATGGAGTGAACCATCCAGCAGGTCATGAAGTCAATTATGGATTAGACCCTGAAGTAAGCGGCCAAGCATACAATCAATTAGACTATCATGCCATCTATGGAGCAAACCATGGAGTAAACCGTCCAGAAGTTCATGCAGCAAATCATGGAGCAGACCGTGAAGTTAACCGCCAAGCATACAATCAAGTAAACTATCATTCCGTCCATGGAGTGAATCATGAACTAAACCATCCCCCTATCCATCAAGCAACCCCCCAAGTTAACACTGAAGCTAACATTCAAGCATATAATGCTTACCAGGATTATTTAAGGAGACACGGATTCATACAATAATTTATACCCTAGAAAAATGTAACAAAGGAAGACAATATTGTTTGTGATATGTATTTTGTGCGTGTATCGTTTTTCTAATACCTAAAAAAATGGTGTATTTAGATGGTTTGAGTGGGAGATAAATATTACCCAACAAAATCTTTCACTGCTTTTTATGGAATGATTGCATACGAAAGGCATTGGAAACATCGATTCAAAAACTTCAACGGATAAAACCAAAATGAATTAATACCTATGTATTTCATTTTTTTCATTATTGCATTTGTTTTTGACGAGGAATAAAGCATTCAACTTCATTTTGTCTTTACAAAATTCAAAATAAAGAGTAGGCTCAATAGGAAAAAATACTTAATTAAATTTTTGGAACATTTACAGGGAGAATAAAACTATAAAGAAGTATGATTTCTCTTCCAAAAATTATCGACGTTATAATGGGTTTTTTCTGATGATTGCTATCGACCTCCGTGGGGGTTTTCTTACTTAAATCAGAGAACAGATAACAGAATAACTAATCATTTTGGACATCGTCAATGGTTTATGCACAAAATATCAATATTTGTATCATTTCATGAACTGATCCTTATAACTTTTATTTATTCGAAGACTCCTTCACGAAAACTCTTCCCCAAATAAGAATTCCAATCCTGTGCTATGGGGGAGATAGCGCGATTCCTAGTGCAAGATGTTTTCATCAATGTAGATGTTTCGTGAATAAAGTCGGCAAGAAATTTTCACTCATATCTTTTTCAATTATTTTCCATTGTTGTTAAGTATGCACAACAAAATACTCGACTTGAATTAGACTCAGAAGAGGTTATGTCTCGATCGTGGCCAGGGCCAGGCCCATCCAAGAGACATCATTATAACAGGTGAATCGGTTCCTAAATGCATGGAACATGGTTGGTCATGATCCTCAAAGGCCTGTGGAACCTTGAGTCAGAATTTGCATCCAAGATGAGAAATCGAGTATTGCTCGTGGCTAGGAGCGGTTTTTAGGAATTGGTCTTGAGTATGTTCCGCCTCTGGGGCACAACTGACCAGGGAGGCAAGAGGCACACTGATCTGTAAGCGTCAGGGGATTTCATAGATACCCATGGAGGGAGCTGGATTTAGAAGTACAAATCTTGATCGACTACACTATTAGTTCGGATAAGACATGAGCATTCTGTCATAAAAGCATATTCAAATGAGGTGGCTATTCATTGGGAGCAGGCCAATCACATTACTAATTACCTCAATCCTCTTCGAATACTCACGTTGAAGCCGCTCTGCTTGAAACTTCGCACGAGTTTCGGACAAATTTCAGATTCCGAAATTTGTCCGAATTTGGCCGAAAAGTGATCCGCTTTTTGTCCTCCGGATTCTATCCAAAAGTGTCCGCAATTCGTCCGACGGAAGGAGCACGAAATTGAATCTGGTTTTCATCCGGTAGAATCCGAAAATTGTCCGGTGTGACGGATTCAATCAATCCGGAAAGAATCCGTTTGAGTCCGCGTTTTGTACGGTATAACGGATG
>WSXT02075445.1:0-12170 GCA_011762715.2 Neuroterus valhalla
CTACGTAACGCTTCGAAACAAATTCCTAGCTACGGGCCTGGGTTCGAAGGAGTATTGATAGATAAACGAATATTTTGAAAGGTAGCACAGGATTTCAGAACATAACAGAGGATTTTGATTAATTGAGAGGGATATTTCGGACTTGAGAACAAATTTTGCAGATTATAAATGATTTCAAGTAACTCCTAAGAACTTTGAGGGAGGGAGGAATATTCCTAAAGGAATTTCCAGGATCTCAAGAGACACTGAAGGCTTTCGATGAATTTATATGGATTTAACGGATGTGAGAAAGATTTTCACTGATTTCAAACTATTCTAGGGGATTCCAAGAAATTTTCATAAATAAACGAATATTTTAAAAAGAATCACGGGATTTCAGAACGTACCAAAAGACTTCGATGAATTTGGAGGAATATTTTGAATTTAGGAACGATTTTCGAAGATTATAAATGATTTCAAGTGATTCCCAAGAATTTTGATCGAGTGATAAATATTCACGTGATTTCAAGAAAATTCGAAGGATTTCGATGGATTAATATTGATTTTAGAGATTTGAGGAAGATTTCCGCGGATCACAATGAATTTTTATAGGTTCCAAGGAATTTCAATAGATAAACGAATATTTTGAAAGGAATAACAGGATTTCCGAACATAACAAAGGATTTCGAATAATTCAGAGGGATATTATGGATTCGAGGACAATTCTCGCAGATTATAAGTGATTTCAAGTGATTTCAAGTGATTCCCAAGAACTTCGAGAGAGTTAGAAAAATTTCTAAAGGAATCAGGGAATTTCAAGAGATACCTAAAGATTTCGATGAATTTACATAGTTTTTACGGATTTGAGAACGTTTTCTGCGGATTACACAAGGAATTTTTAGGGGTTTGAAAGAGTTCTGAAAGATAAACGAATATTTTGAAGGGAATCACAGGAATTCAGAACATACCAAAGGATTTCAATGAATCTGGAGGAATATTACGGATTTAGGAAAAATTTTTGAAGATTATAAATGATTTCAAGTGATTCCCAAGAATTTCGAGCGTAAGATGAATGTTCCTAAAGGAATTACGTGATTTCAAGGGACACCGAAGAATTTCGATGAATTTATATGAATTTTACAGATTTGAGAACGATTTTTGCGTATTCCGAACTATTTTGGGGGGTTCCGAGGGATTTTAATTCATTTTCAAATGTTCCAGTAGAAGGCACATGATTCTGAAGGATATTCGAGAGATACCGGATGATTTTGACAGATTTTCAAGGATTCAAAAATCATTTTCGCAGATGACTTAAGATTCAAAGGCATTCCAAAAAGATTTTTAGAGTTTCAGAAATATTTATAGATAGATTTCTAGGAGTTCCAAGGAATTCAAAGTGGTTTTGATATATTCCAAAAGAAATCACGTTTAATTTCAAAATATTAATTAAAGCACGGAATTTCAAATGAATCCAAGAAATGCGGAAGAATTTCGGCGGATTTACAGAGATTGGAAAAAAGATTTCCATGGGTATTTTTAAATATACTGGAATCCCAAAAAAAGTCAGCCCGCAAAGAGTCATTTCGAGAATGTTGCTTGTATAGATAAGATAGTCCCAGCGGTTTGGAGAGAGGCACTCGCTACGCAAAATTAGAAATAATTTTCGTGGATTACAACAAATTTGATAGCATTCTGAGAAATTTTGGGAGATTTTGAAATATTCCGGAAAAAATTACGAATATACAAGTATTCTTAAAGAGGTTGAAGAATACCGAAAAATTTCGAATGATTTTTATATATTACAAGAAATCAAGAAAGATTTACACAAATCACAATTAATCTTAAGAGCGTGCGCAAAGTGATTATGAAAATTTACCAACGATTTGGTGAATCACGACTCATTTTGGGGGGTTTTGAAGGATTTTAAGAGATTTTAACATGCATATTCCAAATAAAGTCGCAAGATTCCAAAAAAACCTAAATGATTTCAATTATTCCCAAAGGGATTTCAATGATTGCAAACATTTTCCCAAAAAATTTCTGAAACAGAACAACCCACCTGGGTACTTCTTCCACCCCCCCCCCCCCCCTGAATCCCCATTCGCAAGATTTTTCAATCCATCTCTCCTCCGAATGGTAAACAGAATTTTCTGCTGGCAATGATTGAGATAACCGAAATGAAAATCTTAGTTTAAAATTGTAATATTATGTGTACATGTATAGCTAGAAAGCGTGAAATTTTCTGTAAAAAGAAGATTGGTGGACCCTCTCTGTGGCTCAGTTGGTAGAACTCTTGCCCGGAAAACAGAATATCCTGGGATCATATCCGAGCAAAGTGGGAAAGTGGTTCTTTTTTTATAGGAAATTGTATTTAATTTTCTCATTGAAAAATTTTGATCTGATCTGGATGACGTGAAATCAATGCAAAGATTTAATTAGTTAAAATAGGCCGATAAATAGATTTCTGTTTTACGAATGCTAAACAGAATCTTTCCTTAGAACTGATCAAGATGACTAAAATAAGAACCGTAGATTGAAACTGTTGCAAATCGGTCAGCATGTTTATCACATTCTTATCACAATGAGAAGGTATTGGTTTTATGTGAAAATCGACTTTCACGGAATTTATGAAATCTCCACGTTTTCAGACCTCCTGATTCTGAAAAAGTAGTTTTTACGTTGGTGTCTGTTGTCATCGTCTGTACACTCCATACCTTTTGAAAGAATAATCAGATTGGATTTCCTTTGGCACATATTTTGAGGGACCAAAAAGACAGGTCACGTTCGTTAGCCAGCTATTTTAGATCAAAAATGAAACATTTTTTTGGACTTTTTTCCAAGATTCAAACATTGTAAATACAATTTCTTGTAGCTGTCAAAAAAAGAAACCATTTATCTTAATAATTTTTTTCGATAAAAACAAAATTGTCAGAGTTATGGTATTTTCAAAATTCAAAAATATAAAAGAAAATGAAGATTTTTAGCCGAATAAGTCAATATTGAAAAAAAAGTCAGGAGGAAAAAAGGTTTCTTCTTGGGAGCCATACAATATCGTTGATAAAACTTTTTGAATTTTCTCGAAAAATCGAAAATTCAAATTTTGGTCGCACAAATAATAAAAAGAAAAAAAATTTCATTTTGTGAACAGTCTATGGGAGATACGGAAACAAGTAAAAGTAATAAAATTGTTTATCTAAAAAATTGTCATAAGTTTGTTATCAATCATTTTAAGAACAAAACTGTTCTTTGAAAGAACATCTTCCAATTTTTTTTTCTCATGAAATGCATAGTTTTGGTATTAATCGAAAAAAAGAACATTTCAAATAAACGTCGAGTTTCTAGCAAAACTTAAAGAGATACAGAGAAAAGTTTGAAAAGAGGAACTGTTATTTTTTTATGAGATGCGTGGTTTTTGTTTTATTTGTAATTATATCAATATCAAAAATAGACTAAATAAATTTTTTTGATATTAAAACAAGGTAAGAGAAATATAAATTAATATTATATACATTTGATGCATTGGAGTTCGCGTTTCGGACAGATTTTGAATGAGTGCGCAGCACGAGACACACGATGAGAATATATTCGTTAAAGCCGGAGAAGCTTTAACAAAAGAGAATTCAAAATCCTCAAATACAGCAGCCGGCATTCTACTTTTTAGTTTTAAAGACCGAGCGCGCAGCGCGAGGTACATTTATTATCAAGCGCGAAGCGGGAGATCCGAAAGATGCGCGCGAAGTATGCGATGAGAATGTACCCGCGCAGGGGGCAGATTTTTTTTACTTAACGATAATAAAAAACATCTTTGTAAATAATTATATCTTAGGGCGATTAGACAATATGGCATATAATTCAATTAGATTCACTGAACCTATTTAACAATAGAACCATCATATTTCACTAAAGATACGTGAGGAATTTCGCCATTTGAGTTCTTGGTTTGTAACATTTATAAAATGCCGTGCTTCTGAGAAAAGAAGTGGTCAATTTGTCTACGTCGAAGAGCAACATATAATAAAGTGCTCTCGTCCCGGTGCGTATGGATTATACGAGCGGTCATTATGGCCGCGATCGTGCACCCGAACGACAATCGTTCTATTTAGCAAGATGTCATGGCAAAGCGGTGTAGGACACGCTACGATGCGATCTGACGATAGCAAGCAGTTACACGAAGAAAGACCGTGGTCCAGCTCGTCGTAGAATGACAATTATTTCGGACCACGGGGTAGATGGCGCTTGGCGGTGGCGGCTTCGCGGCTTCTTCCTTTGGTCAAGCTCATATGCATGCCCGTCATGCGTAAATAAACTGAGTGTATTCTAAACCGAGTACTGTGCCTCAGAATACTGCTTTTGGTGGTTGAATCGTATGCTACGAAAGTCTAATCGAATTTCAAATTTTCCATCATCTCTCTGGTTCCATTCCTTTGAAATGAAACACATAATAACGATGTTCGAGAACAAGCTTATCAAATTCGGGCAGAGATATGATAACGCAATAACTTTGAGCTGAGGGTGGACATTACTAATTAGAAATTGATACTGAGTTTAACTACTGAATATTAATGGTGAAATTAATGTACTGCGATAGAATGATTCTTATACAATAGATCTTTATTTTTGCAATCATTTTTGTTACTCAAAAATTTCTGCTAAGCTTTGCTTGGAATATGAGGGAAACTTATACTTTGAGGCATCTTGTTTTATCTTTTTTCTGCAAAAATATTTTCAATTTTGGAGGCATATTTGCAATAATTAGGTAGCTGTCATCTTTTGAAACCATTGAAAGATATAACTTGCTATAAGCCCGGAAGTTTTGCAACGCCGCTTCCTCCATTACGATACATTCCCAAACTTCAGTTCTAACAAATTCATGTACTTTATATTCTTGAGTAGTTGGAATTTATCATGAAAACAGACCGCAATATTGTAGAGTACAGTTGAAAATTAATTCGCCTTTTATGCAAACTTATTACCGAAATCAATAAAAATGACACGCAGTAGAAAAAGAGTTGGCAGAATTCTCACGACAATATTGTAAATGAAAATTATATTTTTCTTATTCTAGAAGTTTCAGCAGAAGAAGACGATATTACTGAGGAGCTATTCTCAAGCATTTATTCTGAGGAGGAAACCTTGTTTTTCCTCTCACTGGAATACATGATCTATTCAAAGCGTAACCATATTGGGTCAGTAACATAATAAAGGCTTATTAGAATTTTGTCAGCGCATATACACTTCCAATCTCGAATAATAACTTAATATTTCTACTATCAAATTATAAATTTTCCAGTTTATACTAAAATAAACTGAAAGAAAGTCTAATTTGTAGTAAAAAATGAATTATATCGTGCTTCTCGTGCAAACACAATTGCCATCGTATTTTTGAAAAAGTAGAATCGTTTTCTGAATGTTCACCGTTCAAAATAACAAAGAGTTATATCATCCAAATTCGACTGTGTAACCCAAAAATACAAGTCTTATCAACTTTCAAATAATAATTAAGGAATATCAAATTTATTATTGATATAAAAAGAGTATTTCTTCGTTTCGCTGTCGCATTTAAAACAATTCTTCCTTTTAATTCCCAGCTAGCTATTGATCTCTGAAAATTCATATTCTAATAGCAAAGATTACAACCAATTGTTCTTCTATGTATATTCAGTGTACATGAAAAATCAAATAAATAATTGAATAATATATAAACATTGCCTAATAATATTATTTCGATATCATCATTGATGATAATATCATCACAATAACATCCTAATAATATCATCAATAAAAAATGATATCTGCAAATATTTAATCTAGAAACAGTGTGTCTGACATCAACACGGTTTTTCCCTGTAAGTGGTAACGTACTTTCTGTTAAGCCTTTCGAACCATCGCGCCGCGCCACTGATGCTGAGTCACATAGCGGTTAGTCAAGATTGGATGGTTGTTTCAAGTCTAAATTACGTTGATATCAATAAAAAATTTAGTGAATTTGACCAAACTGATAGTAAAATCTGACCTTATTGGTACTATAATCTGACTAAACTGATAGTAAGTACCCCGATGAAACTGAAAAGCCATTTTGACTAAATGAAATGATTGACACAGGTTCTCTGAAATAAAATTTCTCTCGTAGTGAGAAAACAACAAATTAATATATCAATTTGGCCGTACGACAAAAAATTAATTTCATTTCAAGTACAGGGTTTTTGCAAATTTCTTAAATACTACGAAGTTTTATATAATCCATATGTCATTCATAAAAATGATATCATCATCATTCTCAATTGTAAGACTAGTGTGCCCGCCTCAATGAATATTCTCAACAATTTTTTTGTTAAAATGTTAAAATGGATTGAAAAATTGGGGAATTACAAAATGACTTTATACTATATACTAAAGCTTCAAGTAATTCCCCAGCAAAAAAGTTAAAAAAGTATAGTTGTATACTTAAGTTTTAAAAAATTAGTGCATTAAAAATTCCATTTCGAATGTGAAATCCTTGACATAAAAGACAAAGTAGCAGAGGCATATAAAAAAGACATGAAAGAACAACTCGAGTAGCCTGGCAAGTTTTTTATGGTAGTAATATTGAGGGTCAATCCACATTACACAAATCTCCACAAGAAGAAAAATTTTGTTTCATGACATTTTTTCTTATAATTTTTAGACCCGGAATTTCACTGGAAAATACTCTTATAATATATAATGAAAAATAATGAGGAGATTCTGCAATTTCCAATTTGAATTAAGGGCCCAGATAACACAGTCAGTCATGAAATTATCGTTTTCATATTCAATTCAAATTCCTTAAGGATAAATTGAATAAAGGATCCCTAATTCGCTGCCATAATAAACAATGAATGAATAACAAAACATTATCAAATGAATGGAATTAAAAAAAAGCATTTTCAGTTAATGCGAAAAACCTCCATGAAAAAAAAGCATATGTTTTGTGTATAGAAATAATTCTACAAAAATTGTGGAAGTCTGTTATGTCATATGTTGCAAATCTCTTTGAAGCTTGTCTCACCTGCGGCAAGTTAAAATGCAGCGTAATCCGTGACCAGCGCAGCACCCTGCTTCCCGAACGGCATCTCTCACCGAAGAACAGGTTGAAGTATTCATCAAAGTGGCAAAACGACCGCCCTCCTCACAGAGCCAATCGTCACATTTTCGGAATCGTATTATTTCAAGGATGTAATATTTTTTATATGATTTTTTTTTTCTTTTTTGAGGAACAGAAGTATCTAGAATCGACTGGCATTACACATAATAACACTAATCTCGAGTTCTACATGAAATGAAGTGTTACTTTGAATTTCAGGAGATGTACCAAAACTGACATAATGGTTTTTTGTATTTCACAGCTTCGTTAATATAATAATATTTATTATTATATTATTATAATATTAAAAATTGTTCCGGCTGAAAATATTTATTCAGTCGATTCAATCGAATCGATTACATGGAAAATTTTAGTTTCAATATCCCCTTATTTTATTTAAAATTGAATTATTTTTTTGAGAAAGTCTAAATGCTTCAACTAATTGCTCGAAAGTTCAAATACTTTGTGCAAAATTAATTTATCTAGTTGAAAATTATAATTTCCTAAATGTGGGTGAAAATTTGTAAAAAAATGTATTTCTTGGATTAAATTATTTGGTTGCAATTGAACTTTTTTATTTCAAATTCAAATATTTTGGTAGCAAATTGAGTTATTTGTTCAAAGCCATTGTTTGTTTGAAATTTCCATTTTCCTCTACGGAATTCGTCGAAATAAACATCTTTGTTATACATAGGTTTTTGAGGGTGAAAATTCGACATTTGTACAGGAAATTGTTCTTTTCAGCTTGAAAACTCATAACTGTTTTGTTGATAAGAAAGTTCTTTTTGGCTTCAGAATGTTTATCTAAAAATTCGTCTTGTTTGGTGAAAAATTTGTTGGAATTTCGTTGAAAAGTCGTTTAATTGAGAATCAACTACACTATCACTTTTTTGTCTTTTGGTGGAAAATTATTTTTCTTTGCATGAAATTCTATCAGTGCTAGTTCAAAAATCCAAATATTTCGCTGAAAATTTATTTATTGTGTTAAGAGTGTAACAGTGTTGTAGGAAAAGTGAAAATACTGTAATATATATGAATAAGTGTGAAATTGATATTTTCAGTTTCTTATTTAATTTTGAATGAAATTTACTTGATATTTTTGTTTTTCTTCTCAGAGATAGAAAAATATATAAAAATGCAAAGATTTCGAAGATTCGAAAGATTTCAATAAATTTCTATACCTAGTTTTTATGAAGAATTAAGTGATCTAGCAAGATTGCACGAAGATTTCAGAAAGATTTCAAAGGTTCAAGAGATTTCATGGAGATTTCACGAAGCTTTGTTTACCAGATTTCGAGAAAGATCAGAGCCTGAATCTAATAATTGTCATCAGTAACAAAAATAAATTCTTAGGAATTCGGAAATTGAAAATTCGCCACAGGTTACTAAAATATTTATTTAAATAATTTATATTCCAAAGAATTTGGAAAATTCTATTGAATTTAGAAAACTTCCAATGAATTATCAAGATGGATTAAAGGAGTTCCAAGGGATTTAAAAGAAAAGAGAGATTTTCAAATATTTGAGGGAAAGTTGGGAAATTCTAAAAAATTTCGAAGAGCTTTACGAAATTGCAAGAGATTTCGAAGTTTTTTGAGAAATTTGAAATATTCTAGGGTACAAAGAGATTCCAAGGGCTTTTTAAGAGTTTTCGAAAGTTCCAAGTAAGTTCAAAATATTTGAAATATTTTAAGCAATTTAAAAAGATTCCAGAGAATTTTCAATTGATTCCCATAATTTATAAGTACCTAAAAGGATTCCGAATTTTTTCGCGATTAAATATTTCAAGGCATTTGGGGAAGACCTAAAAAATTTCAAGGAATTTCTATGGACCCCTATGAATTTAAGGGAGTTGCGTAGAATTTCCTAGAGTTTCATAGGATACACAATCATTTTTAAGGACCCGTAAGGTTTGAAGATATTTCAGAAGATTCCGAAGTATTTTACATTATTTCAGAGAATTTCAAGAAATTTCAGAAGCTTTCAAAGTATTTTGATGAGTCTTTCCGTATCAAAGGAAAATATATCATTTCATAGGAAAATGTTTGCCATTTATTTTAATTAATTTTTCATCGCTTGACGCTTGGAAAAAAACAAAACAATTTCGCGGGCTTCGTCTTCCGCGCGATTGTTGGGATATTCAGATTTGCGGCTCAATTATATGCAGTTAACCATTTCGACGCTGAGACTAACGTTTAGGAATTCCAAAAACATAACTTCCATTCCTTTTATCTGAAAAACTGCAAAATATTCATTGAATACTGTTTATTTAATAAAAATCGATCAATGTAAACATGCTTGCCGTGTATTTTGACGAATACCGCGGGGCTGATTTCTAGGGAAGAACTCTCTGCAATGAAAGTTACCTTCAGGATTCAACATATTCCACAAAAAAGTTGCAACGAGAATTTACAATAACGTGAATTGGACACGTTGACAAGGTAAGACTTGATACTCGCAAGTTTGTAATTTAATTGAGAATATAGTGATTCCGTCTGTGTTCTTGTGGGAAGAGATTATTTGTCCAACGCCTAATGATCATTTTGATTGATGGAACCATGTTTGCAAGGAAAAAAATCAACAAAGCGATAGTCGGTGTCTCGGACATGCGTCGAATTAGGCTTATAAATTTTTATGATTTATTAAGGTGGATCATTATAACATTAAATGTAAGATTCAATTGAGCTGCAATAGTTTTTTTACTTCGGGAAATTTTCGTTTGACTAATTATTGACAATAAAATTGAGAATAAAATTTTTGTACACAGATGATTTCATAGAAATTAGAGACTCATAAATAAATTTTTTGACAAGGTAAATCTTTTACAAGTCTTTTACAAACAAGTCTCATTTCGGCTTACTCATTTTTTGATTAATTATTATGTAAATAATCGATACATAACATATGCAGTTGTGGTAAATCGCTGATTAGTGAAAGAGTAGTGTTTGTACCAGAGCAGTGAATTTTCATTAGCGAAAACTGTGTACGGTTATCAGAAAGCCATTAGCGCGTTTGACCAAGCATTTAGGTCAGTGTCACACGCGTGTCTTCTGTAAGGCACTCGGTTTGATGAAATTCCCACAGTACGCTTTGCTGATAATAGAGTTAGTGGACGATTCCATCGATTGGCGAGAATTGGGGATGGTATAGCACAGACTGCAGTCGTTTAGCATCGCGAGAAAAAGTCACGGAAATTACTATTATTATTATAAATTTTATATCTCGATTATCGGGACTCGAGTGGACACGACACGATTCTTAGACCCATTCTCATGATGGTTATTACACCGGATCTTCGCCTCATAACGACTGTCTGGATTAACTTTAAACCCAATTTGCATTCCAACTGGTAGGTGGAAGATATATGATTTCTGAAGAATTTCACGACTGTGAGTCTGCAATATTGAGTGCTGCTGCTGAAACTCTGCCAAAAAAGACCACTTGCACCTTTCTTTATTTGCAAAGAGTCTTTCTAAGTTTTCAATGGCCTTATCCTATGTCTTAGTACAGTCAATCTGTCACGAAAAAAGCCGGGTTTGGAAAAAAATACCATAAGACATATTTTTGCGGAAATCGCTAGAAGAGCATCCAAAAAGCTTAACCTGAAAAATGCGGGATCATTCAGGGGCGGTTTTGAGAAAACTCAAAAAACTTTCGGATTTCACATATCTCGAAAATGGTAGGTTTTTGAGAAATTCGTAAGACCCAAAAATGTTGAAGGCAATGTTTTCTACAACTTCACTAATTGAGTTGACATGCTACGATGAAAAGTGCATTTAATAGATGGCGCTTAAGTACCAAGAAAAGCGTATTTTCCATGTTACGAGCTTAAAGACAATTAATAGTACATTTTTGTACAGCTCGTTTGATATAAAATATCATAAAACCTTCTTAAATCACGTTCAGTACTGAAGACAGCGCAGTTTTGGAAAAAATTAATAATAATAAATAATAATTCATAATAACAATTTATTATAATAAGGTCATGATGTCATGATTGCAGCTGTTATTGGTATTCGAAAAAAGGTTACATGATCGCGAAGAAGTTTAAAGTCCAATTCAAATTTTTCTATAAATTCCCGGAAATTTATGGAAATTTTCGTTCATTTATGATAATTTTATAGAAAAATATGGTGACTTACCATAAATGAACCAAAATTCAATTTTTAAAATTTCCGGGAAATTTCGGTCATTTATGGTAATTTTATAGAAAGATATGGTGACTTACCATAAATCACCATAAATCACTATAAATCACAGTCATTTACGATAATTTTACATGTAAATATGATGTTTTACCATAAATCACCCAAAATTCAATTTGAAAAATTTCTATAAATTTCTGGAAATTCATGAAAATTTTCGGTCATTTATACTAATTTCACAGATAGTTTATGCTGACTTACAAGTAACACAACGTTGAATTTGAACATTTCCACGAATTTCCATAAATTTATGGAAATTTCCGGTTATTTACGGTTATTTTTCAAGTTATGTATGAATACTTTCCATGAATGACCGTGAAGTTCTATTATTTGCAACCAACATTTCTTCGAAATTTTTACGGTGAGTAGGATGATTATCGTAAAATGAAGGCTTATAATGTCTAATTTTAATTATGTATCTCTGACGTAACTCTCTACTCCCTAGGGAGTGAACAGTAGAGCTTTAGCCCCGCTTCATAAGCATCGAAAAAACCTGAAATCATGTATGTGTAATAAAAAATTATTTATTCATTCTGAAGTGATGATTTATTATGTACCCACACTAACGTCACCCTCGTCGAAAACCATGGGAAATCTACAGTGACATGTTTGTCACCCTATAACTCGTGAACGGTAAGTCCGACAAGAAAAGTTTGTATATAAATTTTGTAGATTTTTTAAAGACAAATAACAATTTCATTGACAATTTTGCCATACAAAATTTTTTTCTGTGCCAAAAAACGAGAAAACGCTTTTTTTGGTACTTTAGCGCCATCTATTAATTGCACTTTCCATCGCAGCATGTCGACCCAATGAGTGAAGTTGTAGAAAACATTGCTTCCAACATTTTTTGAGCTTACCAATTTTACCAAAAACATACCCTT